>JAHWFP010009879.1:3799-17797 GCA_023313725.1 Lithobius niger
CACCATAATTTTCCCTAGCTAGAGAGTTAAGTTAAGTTTTAAACTAAAATTTAGAATATGGGGGTCCTAAACTGAACTTTCAAAAGCTAAACTATAACATACGAACCACTACCATCGTGCCCGGCATGGCATTCTCCGGACATGGCATCTCCACTCCCGACTGGCGTGACCGTTCTCTAGCTTGAGATCTGTGAGCTGTGCTAACGATTGAGTTCTGGGACTGGGGTTTTATACACAATGCCGGAAGTAGGCGCGGACGCCGAGGATAGCTGCGGGGGTCTGATTGGCCGAGGGCCTTGAGAACAATGGAAAGTGGGAGGAGAAGTCGGTTGAACAAAGGGACTGGGTGCAGAGCCGTTTGAAGGAGTAGGGACATGTAAACGGAAAAGATAGGCCTGTTTTGATTTTTACTCAATTGAACTTTCGGAAATAGGCCTTTATTTTGAATTATTGGCTACGGATTGAATATTTACATGATTGCAACGTGATTTGGCTCTTGTTAAAGCTTATTACTTGGCTTTGGGTAATGCATAGAACATTACTATTAAATTAAACAAGCTTTAACGGTAAACTGCAGTGTTAAACACCACAACTAGTTTTGGCTGGGGAGGGGGGCCAGAAATGGAGGATTCAAAGTTTTTGCACAGTTTGACTTTCGGATATGGGTTAAACAGATCTTTTTAAGAATTTTTTTAGTGTTTAATAGTAGATTAAGCTATTCGTAGATTTTGGTAGGTCTCAGTCAGGTGAGAGGGGAACTAAAACAAACATATACACACTGAAAAATTCGTGTCCGGTAGAATGCCAGGTCGTAATACGTTTGGACATATGGTAGCGTTTCTGGGGGTAAAAGAATATAAATAAAGTATAAATGCGGTTAAATAAACTAGCTTAGTTGCATGCTATAACGCCTTAAGCACTGGGAACACTTAAGCACTGGGAAAATTTAACGTTTAATATTTTTAAAGTTAAATTCGATCGTTGTGGAAATTTTTCATATGGGTTGCGGCCGACATACACAATAAAAAATATCACACTACAAATTGGTTGTCTGTATAATTCCTCTTACAATACGTTAAGCTAGTATGTTCAGGCTTTTTGCCCTAAAAGAAAAGGGATAAAATGAAAATACAAAAATACAGAGTTTCATAATGGCAGCCATGATGAAGGTGCGATGTGGTGGGTTTGAGGTGATCTTCAAACGTAGTTTTATGGTTCTTCCTGCTGGAAAGTCTGGATTTGGGCTTCCCCAAGAGTCTTGTATTTGGACAGGCTATTAAATGTCGAAGAGTTTGTGAGAATCGGACCATTATTGCAAAAACGGCCAGATATGCCTCGGCGAGGCAATTTGGTGCCTTAAGAAAAAAAAAATTTGAAAAAGTTTTAAAAACCGGCGTTTTTCGGTGGCGCTCGTTTACAAAAGGGCTGCTTCATTTCCAGAGGGGAGTGCGACACTCGAGGGAGCTGATGGTTTCACGGTAGAAGGGCGGCTGACTTGGTGCCTGTTTGATTTAGACATTCGAAAGGCTAGGTTGTCTTGTCTGACGGGTTTTATGTTTGTGGGATGTCCAAGTGATGGGGCTGGTGTCGGAATCAGCCCCCTAAGAGGGGTATCGGACTCGTGAAGCGGCTGATTGCGTTGTTCGTTTTGTAGCGGGGAGTCGTCGGTATCGCCGTTGCCGACATGCACGTCCCGTACTAAGCCGGGCGCGCAGCGGTCGTCATGGGCGGAAGAGACGGTCGGGGGAAGAGCAGTGTCGCATGATGCGACATCCTTCCTTGGAGATGAGCGGCGAAAATCCAAGACCTATGTGGGAGATAAGGTGACGGAAAGAAAACCCCCGAGTTGTTGGGTGACAGACCGGCAGAGCGAGGATTTCCCGGAGTTTCTGCTTCGCAACTCGGAGCAGCGCCTTGGTGTGTTGCATGTCTACTGCCAGGATTGACAGGGCAAGGAGAGGGCGAGCGTTGGCCGTCGTGTAGCGAGGAGACGTTGGTGTCGCCGTTGCCGACATGCGCGTCCAGTGCTAAGCCAGGCACGCAGCGGTCGACGCAGGCGAGGAGAGAGCATTGTCCGAGGCGGGAGCAGTATCGCATAGTGCGACATTCATCGTCAGAGAGAATGGGCGACACAGTTATCCCGTTGAACGGCAGATGGTAAGGGGGCGATGGACGGGAGGTTGATGGCAGGTGAGAGATGAGGTTTCCCAGAGTCGCTACTTGGTTTTGTAGAGGAGCACTTCGGCGTGTCGAGTACATGTATTAGAACCGGTGGGCCGTGAGGGGCGGCGAACGGGAGTCGATGTTGCCGTCGGAGGCAACATGTGCATCCCGTGCAATGCCAGGTGTGTAGCGGTCGCCGTGGTTAGGAAGTCGGAAAAGGCTGCAGAGTCAGCGACATGCACGACCTGATCGGGGCCAGGCGTGTAGCGGTCGCCGAGGGCAGGGAGAGCTGCGGAGAAAGAGAAGAAAACGGCGGGGAAGAATCCAGGTGCAGCGAGCTGTCGAATGGGCGGCAGCTTGAGACAAAGAGATGACGAGCTTCCCAAGCACGCATCCTTTGTAGGGAAGACCGCGCTTGCGCGGTAGGGTAACTGAGGCAGCTATTCAAGTCTCAAGCAGCAAGCAGCATCATTGGGACAACAATGCTATAAATTGACAGGTACTGCACTTTTTACAGCACAAAGAAAGACGTTTCTATCAGCCATTTAAAAAAAAAGTTGTTTCTCAGGCATCGCCGCGCCGCCTAAAAGCCACCGTATGGACCTTTTTTTTTCATTTTCCTTGCTATTTACCTCAGTGCTTGCAACAAAATAAGATTACGAGACACCAGACAAAAAAAAAACCTACAGTTTTAGAAGTAAAAGTGGTTTTTACTATCCTAAAATACTCACCTCCCTTTTAGCTATTCGTGAGCTGAGAGCTCCTTTCTGCCCATAAAAACATTCCTATGCTACTCCCAGTCTACCCCTAGGCGCTAAGCGACCGACCACTGGCTCCTCCTGACCTAGATCGTCACCCCATACTGGTTTGTGCGGGGTTGGCGGGTGGGTTCCCATTCCGGTGAGTACTTTAGGGTAGTAAACACCACTTTTACTTCTAAAACTGTAGTTTTTACATCTTCCAAAAATACTCACCTCCCTTTTAGCTGACTTCGTCCAATAGGAGGTGGGCCAAGCCAGCGACTGGGGTAGCATAGGGACCAACTACCTCTAATCCGTCTTCTTTGACTCCGGCCTTTTCTGGGTGATGGCTCCTGCCACAAACGGTGGGCCTAGTTGGGTGAGGCTCTTGTCTCCCCAATTTATCTATAGTAGTGGCTATAAAAACTGATTTATGACGCCACGTACATGCTGTCGTTATCTCCTGAAGTGGAATACGGACAGCAAACGCCCAGGAAGCCGCCAATGCTCTGAACTCGTGAGCTCCTTGGGAATGTCAAGGCATTCTTTAGGTGATTCGTAAGCTCTTCTGATTGTTTGGCAGACCCACTTTGCACCATTCTTTGCCGACAGTTTTGGCGTGATTGTTGGTTTGTCCGAGGCTGTGTGGACTGCCAGAAACAAAGACGGCTTTTGTCCGTCCAGGTTGCAGTTTGCTGTCCTGTCAAGATAATATCTGAGTGATCTGACTGGACAGTGTGTCCTTTCTATTTCCTCTCTACCCAGGATAGGGCTGAGTGTCTGAATAGTGATAGGTTTTGCCCACTCTTCGGGCTTTTGGGTTTTGGCCCTGAAGCTAGGGTTGTAGATCATCGTAACTTGTGACCAACCCTTCGTCACTTGGAAACATGATTTATCCCTGGATAAAGCTGCGATTTCACTTTGTCTTCCTGCAGTAGCCATGGCGACCAGGAACAGGGTCTTCTGAGTCATCATAAGGGTCGATGCTTTGTTCAGTGGTTCGTAAGGTGGGCCCGATAGATGTTCTAATGCCAGTGGTAGATTTCATGAGGGCAGAAGTCTCCTAACCCTTGGTCTCAGGATGCTGAATGACTTCATGAGCCTTGAAATTATGACGTTTTCGATAGCTTGTTTTCCGTAGAACGTGAGCACCGAGTTGATGGTTGATCTGTATCCTTTGATTGTAGGGACTGAAAGACGTTCATCGAAAAGTTTCACTAGGAATTTCGTTACATCGGTCTCCTTCGGATTACATGGTTTTACTTGGTTTTTGTTGCACCAATTAAACCATCTTCTCCACTTTGTATCATAAACATTTCTCGTTGATTGTTTATGGCACAGGATGAGCTTCTCAACCACTTGTGGTTCGAAACCCGCTGCATTAAAGTTTCCTCTTCACAGCAACCACACGTAAAGCTGAAGTTTGTCCAGATCAGGATGCAGCGACCTCCCTTGGTTTTGGGAGAACAGATCTCTCCCTTAACGGGAACTGAGTCTTCTTTCTGGAGCTCCAGAAGGTCGACGTACCAGCTTGCTGCTTTCCAGTTCGGTGCTATCAGGATGAACCTTCCTGCTGATCTTCTGATCTTCGTTAAAACCTGCTGGAGCAGGATGAAGGGTGGGAACAGGTATGCCGACATCCCGTTTCAATCCATGCTTAAGGTATCCGTTCCCCAGGCTCTCTCGTCTGGGAATGGTGAAACAAAGTTGGTCAACCTTGTGTTTAGGAAGGTGGCAAACAAATCTACCATCGGACGACCCCATTTGTTGAAAATTGTTCGGCAAACTTCCATATCCAGAGTCCATTGCGCCGGCACGGTCTTGTTCTGTCTGGAAAGTTGATCTGCTAGCACGTTCGCTTTCCCTGAAATGTGCCGAGGTATCAAGCTGATGCTGAACTGGATGCATAACTTTAAGATTTCCGACACTTCCTTGTGTAGTGAAACCGACTTCGTCCCACCTCCTCTCCAAATGTAAACAACTGTTGCCATGTTGTCGGACAACATTTGAATCGTCTCTGTCGGGATGCTCGGGCCCCACACCTGTAGAGCTTTGAGGACCGCCCGCTTGTTTATGTGAAGTTTGGACTCCGACGTCGACCAAATCCCTGCAAGCTGCTCCTCTCCCATGTGAGCTCCCCATTCCGACATCGATGCATCCGTAACCAGTGTTCTCGTTGTTACTTGGTTGTGGATTGAGACACCTATCCTCAGATTCTGTGGATCTCCCCACCATTTGACGTCCTCCCTGGGAAGGTGGGTCAACAATATCGGGTCTTCCCACGAGATTCTTACTGGCCACGCTGTCTTCCTGAACCAGTGGAGACTCCTTTGCTCTCCAGGATCCCCAGGGTACTAGATCCGCCATCGAGTCGATTTGGCCATCAGCTTGCTGAGGTCTCTTGCCGATATTTGGTCGCCTTCCAGGATTTCTTTAACTTTTTTCTGAGTTTTGAGGATCCTTTCCTCCGAAGGCACTACCATGAATGATCTTGACCTGAAATCTGCTCCTAGAAAAGTGAAGGATTGTGCTGGTTCTCGCCTGGATTTCTGATCGTTGATCCCGAATCCCAGGTTGTTCAACAGGTTGCAAGTGAATCTTGTTTGTTCCCGTAGGATTTTTTTCCTGCAGATTCCTCAAGAGCCAATCGTCTAATTAACCGTGTGCTTTCACCCTTTCCTGGTGTAGTAGGCTGAGCACCGGTTTTAGGATAGAGGTGAACACGTGCGGAGTTTAGGTCAGCCCGAACGGGAGGACCTGGAATTGGAATGCCCTTCCGTTGACTGCTAGTTTGAAAAACTTCCTGCAGGACGGGTGGAGTGGAACGTGCAGGTATGCATCTTCCAGGTCTATTGATGTTGTGAATTCTTTCTCCCGCATGCGCTCCCTTATAAACTTTAGGGTTTCCATTTTGAAATGCTGTGCGGAGGACCGCACGGCCCTGGAGGCAAACCGAGCGGCCTCGTCTTCAAGAGCGCGTGTTGAGCAGAGGAGTCGGATGATAGTAGCTAACCGTGAAGTCGTAGTCAAGTTAGATTCGGATGGTAAAAACGTCCTTGGTCCTGAGAGAGGAGGACCCATAAGAGGGTGGTCTTTTCCGGAGGACTGGAGGAAGGACTCGGTGAACCCGGATAGGCCGGAGAGGATCCTTATGGGAGGAACGGACGAGGTCGCTGTACGAGTCCCTTGCGGAGGAGCGGAGATTGGGAGGTAGCAAATGCTGAAGCGGAGGACGTCGACCAACCGTCGAATAGCAGTGTACAGTACAGAAACGTGGGGAGTGCCCAGCAGGAGCATCCATGGTGAATGACCGAGGAGGAAAGAACCGAAAGAAGCTTGTGCAGGAGGATGCGCGGACGGCGGCGGTGCGGAGGGGTATCATGCCCGTAATTGTAGAGGTCCAGTAAACACTGTTGGAAGCGGAGGGAGGTGGAGGTCGACGGTAGGCAGTGAGATTGCCAGAGACCAAGGAGGATGAGCAGCTAGTAGTACAGTTGGTAATTGTGCAGAGGTCTCCGCACAGCGTGTTGGTTGCAATGCGGACGTTCGCCCTGGATAGCTTGCCGGGACGAATGGTCATGTCTGACGTTTTGCCAGCCGAATGGCGGGGATTGGATGAGGACGTAGGAGGCCTAATATGATAAGGATCGTAGTACCGCAGGCCCAGAGGGAGCAAGTCACCCCACCTGCGAATTTTTATACTCCTAGACCCCATATTTTTTTTATTACAATTAATTTTCGTGAGGCATGCAACTTGTTCATGGCAGCCATGTTGCAGCCATAGGCTTTCTCACTCGGGAATTGAAAAAATGGCGTAGGCCTAAAAGAGTTAAACATTAAAATCCGCTAACAATAAGTGAAAATATGTTCAGTTCGGTTTGGCCTTGTTTATAACTATTATACTGGCCGAATTGGTCTCTAACCCGAATGCAATAATATCACCCCCCCCCCCCTCCTACTAAGCTAGGTACCAAAGAAGTCCCTGACAGTAAGAAGCAAATGAACTGGAGGCACCATTCCCGTTCGGTCAACTGTTAGATTTGTTACATCACCAGCAAGGCTGCAGTTGGACTTTCTTTTCCAACCAAGACCACTAGCATATGCAACCATCATCGTTTACCTCACGTTAGCATTGCATGTCTTGGCAAGTAATTTTTAAATAAAGCCAAGATGTACACACCAAATCACTCAAGCACACAGGTCTACCTGATGATCTGAATGAGTCTTAGGGTCACTGGCCAATGGTCCTAGAGATCCGTAGATATTAAAAACAAAAAATGCTGAAATCTGAGTTTTCACGGAACTCTTTCATGCCTGTTTCAAAGAACTGTTACTAGTAGTACACCGTACATTGCCCAAGAGGACTGAACAATGTTGGCCACCCCCCCCCCCCCCCACTCCTCCTTCAGAGGTGTTGAAAAATGTAAAACCTTGACGAGTAAGGAACAATTTTATGCCCCCTTATTCTTCCACCCAACCCTCTCATCCGGGAAATACTGAGCGATTCCACACTTTAATAAGTTAAATCTATCGATCTTCGTACCTGCCTCAAATATTTTGGCGAGTCCTTTACTGGTACCATCTTTAGTACCTCGATCCCCTTCTTGATATTGATAGACTCGTGATCGATTGGTCCAGTAATAATCATGAGAGCCAAAGAAAAACACTGGGAATTCGCCAGCTTTATGTTCAATTGACTGGATGTTATCAGGAACAGTCTTGGGGTTTAGGATTTCAGCAGGCCACCAACTGAAAATAAAAGTTTGCAGTTAATTACAAAGATCTAACAAGCTTTTTCAAAAAATTCAGAAATAAATGTAAATATAAGCCTATGCTGGTCGCAATTCTGATACCCGAGGTAACGGTATCGTACCGCAAAAGTATCATCCCCCCTCCCCTCTCAAAAAATGGAATTTTTGTTGATTCCTGGGGTCCTTGACCTTGGACCCATACATCAAGTATTGACTCTGCACTACGCTGACGTATGCCTGCAGGGTCACCATGAACCAATAATGATCGTCATTACCATGTTGGGTCATTTGTTGAAGACAATAGTTCTTAAGTTTTTATCGTTTTGATCATTATTGTTAACGGTTGTTATGTTTGTAAACAAATTGGAAATGTTGTTGTTAAAGAAGTTGCTTTGGCTTCGGCACTTCATCGAAATTCCTCCAACCGTTTAGATCATGCGTTGTGTGATCATACTGTGTCCCTTCCATATGTAAATATGTCATGCCATTATAGTTAGTAAACTACAGTGATGTTTACCGTGTTCACAAAATGAGTCATCATTCCGAGTTTCACAGTCCACCGTTTGCAGCTCCAATATTATTTAATTCCACTGCGCCTATCCCTTCAATGTGGTAGCGGGAGCCGTGTATTTGGAACTTTGGATTCAATGCTCAATATGAAAAAGTGGACTTGGAGAAGACATGGCGAAGAGATGCGGTGACGTTATTTTTGGAAACCAGGAGAAAATTGGAGGTCTAAGACGTCACCGGCAAGGAAGGGGAGAAACGATGAAGCAAAGAAGATAATCAGATAAGTATCATTCTTCTAAATAAGGAAATTCGAATGTTTCTAATGGCTGCCCAAATGCGGGAATTTACGTGCTAGACTGACACGATAAAAACAACAATAAAACATAAAAGTAATACCGTTCAGTGCCAAATTTGAAATTTAAAAATGGCATCTGGAGGTTCGATTTTAAGTCAGACGACTATTCCCAATTTAACTGGTACGAATTATATTCAATGGGCAGAAAGAGTAAAAGTTTACCTAATGCATCAAGGTTTGTGGGCCTACGTGACGGAAGAGAGTAAAGAGACTGATGCAAATAAAAAGTTAGTAGGGACTCAAAAAGCCATGGAAACAATTTTACTTTTCATTGCGACAGGTTGTGTAATGGTTCCTACTTCAGTCACTACTCCTAAACAACTATGGGATTTTCTGAAATGCACTTTTCAACCGAATAATGTTCTTAGATGTCTGGCATTACATAGGAAATTTTACTCTATAGCAAAATCTTCAAATGAGAGCATGAGCAGTTATATCAATCGGGTTGAAGAATGTGCAAACGAATTAGCTGACTGTGGCATGAAAATCTCTGACACAAATTTGGCATGGTGCATTTTGGCGGGGTTACCTAGAAGTTGTGATGTAATGTTAATGGGCTTCGCAGCAATGGGTGCAAAAGTAAAAGAACTGTTATATTTTGAAGATTCAAGAAATCTAAATGATCCTAACCTAACTCAATCCTTAAATTCGGCAGCATTGGCCGTACATGCGAACAAACAATACTCTCAGGGTCAAACAATACCGACAGCTAATAAGAAATTAATTTGTTTTACCTGCGGTGGTTCCAATCACAAAATGGCGTCCTGCCCCTCACCCCCTGATCCTTCTATTTTTAGCAACCGTGGAAGAGGTAGAGGAAATCACCGTGGATGGAGAGGATTCAAAAGAAGAGGAGGAAACAGAGGATCACAAGCGAATACAAGCCAAGAACCGAAGGGTTTATTCGCCACAGCCACATCCACGATGTATGCATTGTTCTCGTGCCTACGGACCTGGTCATTTTTCTCAGCAGCTACGGATGATAAAGGTAAAAAGTTGCACGATATTTTCGTCGTGGATTCCGGCGCATCCAATCATCTCGTGTCAAATGAAAACTGGCTGTTTAATTGTCTAAAAATCAATGGTTTGCCTATACTTTCAGCCAGCAAAAATTGTGATTTGAAACCGCATTCAAAAGGCACCATTCTTTTTGACACTGGTAAAGGTAAAATTTTGTTGAAAGATGTTTTATATGTTCCAGACTTACAAGTTAACTTATTTTCTGTAAGATCGGCTACAGCAAATGGGTGTCATGTGATATTCTATGAGACCTGTTGTTTGATTTATCATGGCCGTAAAATGATTGCAAAAGGGTATATGACTAATGGTTTGTACATTTTGGTAGGAAACCCATTACTTAATAATAATCCAGTTACAGATAAGTTGCTTAGAGGAACAAACTATATTGAAATTCCAGATAGTGGTCACGTTGCAATGTTAAATAAGATAGTGCCAGCGAAAGTAACGATACAAAGTAATTTGGAATTGTGGCATAAACGATTCATGCATACAGCAATCTCTACTTTGCATGAACTGAGTGACTCAAAAGCCCTTAGGGATTTTAGACTTCCAAATAAGAATATAACTTCCCCCTGTCACGACTGCCTTCAGGCAAATTTGACAAGAAAACCTTTTCCAGCACTTACATACGAACGAGAGAAAGAACAATTAGCTTTAGTGCATACTGATGTGCTAGCAATTCCTGTCAAATCCATAGGCGGAAATTCGTATGTCCTAACGTTTACAGACGACTACTCAGGATTTGTGAGTGTTTACATACTTAAGAATAAATCTGACGTTCCTGAAAAAATAAAAGAGTATGTAGCAATGGCCGAAAATCAAACTGGTAAACGTTTAAAAGCCATAAAATCCGACTGCGGGTCTGAATATCTTAACAAAACGTTATCCGAATTTTTCAAAGAGAAGGGTGTGAGGCACACCACCACAAATCCCTTCTGCCCCGAGCAAAATGGCCGTTCGGAACACCTTAACAGAACCTTGATGAATCTTGTTAGAGCAACATTAACTAGTGCTAATTTGCCAACTTATCTTTGGGCTGAATTAATTACTACAGCAGCCTATATACGAAATAGATGTGTGAACAAAGCTAACAAGAATTGCACACCACTACAATCATGGTTAGGAAGGTCGGAAAAATCAACGGCTAGACATTTAAAAGCTATAGGTTGTATATGTTTTGCTCACATTCCTGTCCAGAAAAGACAAAAATTACAGCCGAAAGCAAAGAAGTGTGTAATGATTGGCTACGACTTAATTTCACGTAGCTATAGACTTTGGGACTTGGAAAGTAAAGTTGTGATCGTGTCAAGAAACGTTACATTTCTGGAAAATGAATTTAATTTTGAACATTTGAATCAACAGAATTCTACAGAATTTGAAAAGATGTGGAAACAGCTGTGGACAAATGAAGAAACTGACGAGGAAGGAGAAACCGAAAAACTGCCAACTGAAACAGCACGAGCCATTACCCCACCAATTGAACTGCCAACTTCAGCTACAGGTGAGAAAGTCGTGACCCCTCCTATTGTAACGCCTTTGCTGGAAGAGGGCAAAACTCCACCTCAAGTTGTGGGTCAACTCGCCAAAAAGAAGAAAAAGAATGAATCCAAGACAAATGAAAGTAAAAGTGGTCTTGAACATAGATATTTTACGAGGTCAAAGTCTAATAAAACTGTCTCAGAAAAAGAAACGCCAATTCCAGGGGAAGAGAATTGTGATGTCCTAGGCGGGGACACACCTTAGCCCAGCGTGGGCACCAATGGTAATAAACACACGGACTACCAGAGTGTAGGCTACAGCTGATAAGACAGCGAACTTCCTGTTTACTGCTCCTTAAATACAGGGAAGTCATGTGATGCACTTAAGACAATATACAATTGTGGAACAGCCTATTTAGTGGTTAAAGGGTTATCTTGGTAGGGTTAACATATAGACATGAAATTGATGGCTGCCATTGTGGAGCACACAAGTGACGACTCCACAAGAATAGTTTACCAGAAGAAAATAACGTTACAGTACCAACAAATATGAATGAAAATGCGACTGAAAAAGCTTTAACAGTTTTTTGAGGGAAAAATAACAGCAATGTTATTGGCGATTCTTTCACTGAATTACTCCTGAAACGTTATGGTGAACCAGTGACCCAACACACGTTGATAAATACTTGTTTCTTCAATTTTCACAATGATCATTATGAGCCAGCTGCTTTAGCTACAGTTGTTAATGAGCCTAAAATACCGAATAATTTCCGTGAAGCTATAAATAGTGTCGACTCAGAAAAATGGTTAACTGCTATACATGCTGAATATGGAAGCCATATTGCCAATGGCACCTGGTGTTTAGAAAAACATCCACCAGGAGTACCCGTTGTAGGATTTCGCTGGGTGTTCTGTGTTAAGCGTAATTCTTTGGGCGGCATCGATCGTTACAAAGCACGCCTTGTTGCAAAGGGATTTACGCAACAATATGGACAATCGTACTTTGAAAGTTACAGCCCGACTGCTGGGCTTGCAACAATACGTCTAGCAATCTCTGTAGCTGTACAAAACAATTGGTATATAGACCAAAACGATGTGACCGTAGCTTATCTCCAAGGGCGACTCGATTGTTACGTTGCTATGCAACAACCAGAGGGCTTTGTTATACCCGGTCAAGAAACAAAGGTGTGCCGTCTCGTAAGATCTATATATGGACTAAAACAATCCGGGCTTTGTTGGTACAGAAGACTGACGGAAGCATGGTATGCATCGTTGCCTTTCAGACGCATGCGTATTTTGGATAGAAGTCAACAATGAACGTGGTTTCGTCACAGTCTACGTCGACGATTTGATGGCGGCTGCCCAAACAATCAGAATTAGACAATTGTTGAGGAAGATATTAAATTCTGATCTGGATATAAAATACCTGGGTCCTTTGAATTTCCTGCTAGGAATCCAGTTTGAAAGAGAATCCAGTGGAGTGCTTTTTGCACATCAACGTACTTATACAGAGAAAATATTAAAAAGATTTAATATGGAATTCTGTAAAACAGTTAACACACCATGTCTCCCTGGTCAACATTTAAATAAGACTGTAACCTTAAGTGTTGAAGAGCAAGATGAAATGAAGACAGTCCCTTTTAGACAATTAGTAGGGTGCCTATCTTATCTTGCCTTGGCGACACGTCCCGACATAGCATATGCGGTCAATGCAGTGGCCGCACATTCGGCTAATCCAAATCTTACACATTGGATAGCCGCCAAACGAATTCTGCGTTATCTTCGAGGTACCCTCGACAGAAAATTAGTCTTTCGTCCAAATCCTGCAAGACTTGAAGTTTTCGCAGATGCTAGTCATGCACCAAATGCTGATGACCGAAAATCCATTTCTGGTGTAATTGTGTTTTATGCCGGGACCCCTATCCTATGGAGAGCAGCCAAACAGAAAAGTGTCTCACTTTCGACCATGGAGTCGGAGTACCGTGCCTTGTGCCTAGCGTCCAGGGAAGCTTTCTGGATGCGTGCCTTTCTCAAAGAAATAGGTGTTTATGGACATAGTACACCACCAACCGTTGTGCATACCGATTCTTTGAGTGCAATTCAACATGCTAACTCACAAATTGAAAGATCCAGAACAAAACATATCGAAATTGTTTATCATTTTGTCAGACAGAAAATTGATGATGGTGACATCGTTTTGGAGTTTGTTCCCACTGAACAAAATTGGGCCGACATTTGCACCAAAGCAGTTACCTCACAGATACATACTAATCTCTGTCTTGGTCTTTCTCTTACAGCATCCGACTCCAGATAATGGGATTTATTTTACAGGGTGTCCTCGTCACACGGGGGCATGTTGATTCCTGGGGTCCTTGACCTTGGACCCATACATCAAGTATTGACTCTGCACTACGCTGACGTATGCCTGCAGGGTCACCATGAACCAATAATGATCGTCATTACCATGTTGGGTCATTTGTTGAAGACAATAGTTCTTAAGTGTTTATCGTTTTGATCATTATTGTTAACGGTTGTTATGTTTGTAAACAAATTGGAAATGTTGTTGTTAAAGAAGTTGCTTTGGCTTCGGCACTTCATCGAAATTCCTCCAACCGTTTAGATCATGCTTTGTGTTAAAATACTGTGTCCCTTCCATATGTAAATATGTCATGCCATTATAGTTAGTAAACTACAGTGACGTTTACCGTGTTCACAAAATGAGTCATTCCGAGTTTCACAGTCCACCGTTTGCAGCTCCAATATTATTTAATTCCACTGCGCCTATCCCTTCAATTTTAAACATAAAATTAGTTTTGCTTATCTTCGTTTGGACAGTTTCGTACAATTTCAAAACAAAAAACAATATCTTTACCAATATTTTCTGAAGATTTTCGACACTCAGCAATCAAGAGATGTAGCAGCTCAGACGACTTTTGTAATATATATATATATATATATATATATATATATATAGAAAGACT
>JAHWFP010009880.1:0-12001 GCA_023313725.1 Lithobius niger
TTGTTTTCTCAGTATTTCAAGGATTACTAGACGCATTCCCCAAAATATGCATTTTGACCAATAGATAACCTAGAACTGTTTTAACACCTCATTATCCATTTTATCGAGCCAGCCATCCCTTGTGTAACGCATTACAGTAGCCAAAGCTGATCTAGCCTTGTGCAGTCTTCCAGCTGTTCCGGTAAAATGGGTAATGTGTTTATTGTCTGCATGTTCATGACTCTCCAATCCAGTACCTGCATGAAAGGCAGTGTATACGGTGTTGGCATCCTGCACAAGTAGTCTGCCAATAAATCAAGCCTACCAGGGATATGTTGTAGCTCAAAAGTGTAACCATTTAAATAAAGTGCCTACCTTTGAATTCGGGTGGCCGCCATAACAGGGATGGATACTTTGCTGCCAAATATCCACAGCAGTGCTTGTTGGTCAGTTTGTAAGACAAACCTCCTTCCATAAAGGTATTGGAGGAATCTTTTCACCCCAAATACCACCGGAAGTGCTTCTTTATCAAGTAGGGCATAGCCAATTTCCGCCTTACTTAAGTCCCGCGGAACAAACGCTATAGGTCTGTCTTCGTCATTCGGCAGTGTATGCATCAAACTCGAGCCGATTCAAACAGGGATGCGTCACACGCGAGCTTAAGTGGTAAAACAGGATCATAATGTTTTAGTACATTTGCCTTAAGAAAAGCCTCCCTGGCCTCTTTCATAACTTTTGAACAGTCAGCCATCCATTAGGGAAGCTAAAATAGTGGCCAGGTGAGGAACGAACTTTGAATACTGATTTATAAAGCCAAGATAAGACTTTAATAATTCTTGACTGTTTGACGGGTCAGGGGCTAACTTTATTGCATTAAGCACTTCAGGCTGATTTGAGACTCAATTTTTTTTCAACTTGGAAATCCCAATAATTTATGCTAGACTGGTTTAGTTTGCACGATTTTTTTTAACCTTAACGCCATTATCCTGCTGACCTTGAAAGAAACCAAGGAGTGTTTCATCATGCCCTTTATCCTTACCAGCTGCAAAGATACCGTCTACGAATGGTGATGCTAAGTGGAAGTAAAGATCGAGAAGAAAATAAAGAAGCAACGCAGCAAATGATAGATAAAACGAAGGTGTATCGTGAGAAACGTAACATGGCAGCTAGATTCATGATAGAAATTTATCGATGAAAGTGGGCTGAACAAGACGAATTACGGAAGCAAGATAACTTGGCCACGGAGAAGCAGGAAGACTCAAACTGCACGCAAACTCACTTTTCCATTCGTATTAGTGAGGGCCCAATACTATTGGAATCGTCTGTCGAAGATGCACCAGTATTGTGCTCTACTGCAGAAAACCTCCCTTAAATTTAACATTCACGCAACTCCACATCAGCTGAAAATCACTACACCAAAATGAAGTAGATAAATGTTGAAAATAAGAAAGTATCACTACCAACAATCAGATGAATTATTCTACTGATGTGCCAAGGAAGGGATTGCCGTTTAATGCAACTTAGACTCAGCGTGTGGATAGCCAGCAATGATAACGAACACCCTCGCTATAACGGATTTGCGGAAAGCAGCTATGGTTTCGACGCCTGAGGGAAAAAGCACTGCAGGGAAGCAAATTTTAGGAAAGAAACTTCACGGCCACTACATTCTGCCGACAACCCATAGCAAAAAACGTTAACAAACCAACTAGCAACATGGATGGAAAGGATTTCATGGAAGTATCAGACTTTTTGGCTGTGGATTGAACTTTTAACCATTGTACGGGACACGTGCGTGCGTATCATGATAGACTGACTGACACTCTTATTGAAGAAACATTTAAGTCGTAGTTAAATAACAATAGATAGTATGATCAATTTTTGTCATTTAGTTACTATTGTTGCCGCTTTTTTGTACTAAGTACTTGAATGCACTGTTGGTGTGAGGAAAACTCTAAAATAGGCTAACGTGAAATTCATGAGTTTCAACGTGCTCATTAAAAAAAAACTAGAATTTAAGGGAATTTATCTGTATTAGTGTCAGGATACACGTTGACAGTAATTAAAAATTAGAAAATGCTAATCATATGTGATAAAATGACTACTGAATTGAATCATCGTGAAGCTAAGATTTACGAAACGACTGCAACTGCATTATGTCGCATTTGGCTGTAGTCCACGAGGTGGTCTCTTTGTGAGTCTTTCCGAGTGTCCCACATTCCCTGTTGGCAAGGGATGGGTCGGACTGCATTGCCCTGGCGTGTCACTATGTTAATGTGGTGGAGTAAAATTAAGCTTACAATTTTACGATTTTCAAGTAGTTTTTAAGAAGAAAATATGTTATAAGTAATCACTAAAGTGTGGATTTAGTGCACTAGCTTTAATCAATTTTCTCAGTTCATCAAGAAATCAATTTGTAAATAGCAAGTATATACTGTAAGCAGTGTAAGAATTGTAGAGAACTGTATGTGAGCTTGAGTATCGGCAGCCGCTGTGTGGCGTCACTACCCAACTCAAGTTAGAAGGGGGAGCCCTGTCACGGTACGTCACCATCTCATGGCGCCGCCACGTGACAGCAGTGACCTCTGGGGCTGACGAAACACAGTAAGGTGACAGATGGAATCCAGCTATCAGAGAGTATAGTTGATTAAACATGTCTGCACTACAGGCAAATCTCTTCCTTTCATGAGCCACCCGAGGCAACAGCACCACTGTTGCTTCGATAGTTCCAATAACCAAACTGATGACCTGAGAGACAATTCTTGTGCTCAAGATGCCAAACAAGCTGCGTCACAGGCACACTCAAAGAGCTTTCGCACACAAAGCAAAGCAAAGGCCTGTATCCTACCGAAGAAGATTGACATTTGCCCTGCTTTCTTATCGATGATAGGACCGTGAACAACCACGATAGAGAAACTGGGCCACAAATACACCCTGAAATAAACGAAACAACTGGCGCATGACGTTCGCATCAAGAGATTTAAGCATAGTATAAGATGTCGTGTCATTCCCTACCGCCCCACCTACACAACATTTAGCTAGGGCAGCAGTTATGTCCTGAGCAGTGAGAGGCACATCTACAGACTCTTCCATCCACACCTGGTGTTCCTCATCCAGATGATCACCAAGAGACAGCTGATAAACTTCAGCAATATTAAGCTTTTGCCATGCCCGATTCACACAGAATGGTACCATCAGTGCCAAATACCCAAGACAAACAGGGTGTTGCATCTTGTGTGCTAATTAAACTCAAAACAGTCGCAAAGGAGCATCCTGAACCAACCCTTTAACAGAGTCTTGGCCCAAAGAATCTTTTCTTATGGTGAAGAATGTATCTCGATTCATGCTATGTGCCAATATAAATTAGCCAATGATAATTCGTTCGATTACGCGACTACCGCTGAAAGGCACCCCTCCAATCATGTACAAGAATGGTACATGCACGAGTCCACCAACTCGGATTGTTAGTAGACCGCCTACCAGAAAACGTATCTGAATTCACAAGTTTGTCAACCCACACTCCAAAGGTCGAGCCATGCCCCACGATGGGATGACTAACAAATTTTGGCTGCTCAACATGGCGCTTCAAAGCCGGATACAACATTATTGGCTTGTGATCACTATCTTGCAAATGCCCAGAAACCCAAAAGCCAAAGCAATCCAGGATGTTAATAGAGCACATAAAGAGATTAAGAAAATACTCCTGGATCACTTCCCAGATGTGTGGATAAATGTTGCAGCGCCATCTTGCACAACACCTAAGATCAGTTTCTTCATCTAAGTCGACCTATTCATCTAAGATCAATTGAATTCGTCTAAGACGATACCCAAAATCGACCCCTTGTGTCGCACTTTGTACTACCCAAGAGCCAATGGTGAGCATTGAAGTCCCCCCTTTTACAAGCGGACCGGGAAGGGATTTAACCCAAGAGAACCAATCTTTCTTATTAAATTTACCAATCGTAAGCAGAAAAACAACTGATAACCAAGTTACACCTGTCCACACTTAACGCCACGGGCATCTATGCCTACACACTCAGCTATGGTCATGCATTGATGTGGTACCCTACAAGTTACATTAATTTGAACACAAGATGCAGGTTTCCCTAGTTCACATCTACACTCCGATATATTCCCAGTGACCCCTGAAGGCATCCTGGCCTTCTGCAGACCCAAGACATCTACATAACTGCTTTATTTTATAACTTCGTCTACCTTATTGAGCAGTCCCCTGGCGTTCCAGGAGCCTATTGCATAGAGTGATTGATAGAAACCTCTAAGCTACCTACACTGCTATAACTTTCTTCATTACTATGACTCTGGCTCACTACCACAACCGCTCCTCTACCACTCGCAACACCATCATCGCCCTCACTTCCAGAAAGCACTAACTCACACACCTCTTCCTCAATTAGTTCTAGTGGTATTAAGATTTGCACTGCCTTCTATACACTGCCTAATTGCTGTGACACCATGGGGGACACTGCAGGAGGCACCAGGGTATGCCTCAGATTGGATGCTGGAGACACGGATGGATTAGGCACACTTCGACATAGGCGTTTGGCACACTTCAGACAACACCTGAAACTTATTGAGAACACCAGCGAAAAAATCAGACATACACACACTTTCCCTTTCAGCACACGACGACGTTTAGTTGGATCAGCTTCGCACGTTATAGCAGGAAGACCTGCCGCTCTGGTAGCTGTGGAAATTCCGATAAACTAAAACCCTAAGGCTCTTCAGGCTGATTTCATTCTCAACTCGTTTCACTTTGCACACACTATCTGACCTCTTCATTACGTTCACATTACAGCTGAAAAGCTATGCTAGAGACAACTCTTATGTCTCTAACATTGCACACTTCTTGATCAATACTGGCTAACCCCTTTTGCAACATATGAACACATTTGTTCGTCCCAATGATGCATTTGCAGCTACTACAGAACATGCTCTCGCACGTTCGCCAAACGTGATCGCGCAAACCACATCGTAGACATTTCAGAGGACGGTAGGAAATAGCCTAGAGTGCTGGATACCGCAAACTTGTATCAAATCCGTGATATTCTCTAAAATAACACTATGCCTCAACTTCAAAGTGATTCTGTGCACTCCAGTAAAGCAGTGCGTTAAACCCTTCACTATACTATGCTACTATACTATGCTCTAGCTCGTAACATTAAAAAGTTCCAAAATTAAGTAAAGCCACAACCAGGTTTTTCTCAGTCACCGCATGAGGCAATCAGTGCACTCTCACTGCAATGGTTTGCTCCTCGAATTCATGAATCGTGGCCCTAAAGCCATTTAGGATGAGGACCTTCTTTCTCCTGACAGAATCCCTAGCGTCCACTGACTTCAACGCAATTTGAAAGACATTATTTTCACGAAGTGAACAAATTGCTTCAATTTCATTTAAATGCACAACTTTGACGAAGGCACCCTTTAGGTGTGATGTGAGGTATGGACTACCAACAGACTCGGCAATAATAATTAATAACTTTCGCATTTTGATGACCAGACTACCTCTTTATCGTTTCAGTCATTCTAAATCTCGTCTAGATTAACCCACGTCAAACACGTCCGTCGTCTTACACACAAATTGACGATCACCAGCAACAGTTGCCCCTTCATCCTCATTTTTCGTGTCAACTTTCATTGCTTTGTTTCCATTGTTGCTCAAATCACCATTGTTTAGCTGCTCCACCACTGTTCCTCCATCCTTCAAGACTCTACTAACCATTCCAAAATGGTGCAGATCCTCCAATTCCGTTTCCCGAAATACTGCCTCTTTCTCCACCAGATCATATACAAAGTTCGATACAACACCAGCTTATATCTGTCGTTCAGTTAGGCTATCCCTTTTTCTTGCAAGTCTTGCAGCAGCAATTTGACTTCCGCCGTCATTTTTTCTCCGGCTGACAATTAATTTGAATTTATTCTACAGAGCCGTGACCCGTAGTCATATGCCCTGATACAACAACTAAAATTACAATCCATCACAATACTCAACTGTTCACCATCACCCCATTCTTAAAAGTCCAAGAATGGGACTCCGGCTGACAATGTTAACTGCAACAAGATGCAACGACAATGACACTTTTCCCGCACCCAAGCACCGTAACACCTTGTTCAAGTGATCTCTTAATTCGATCTTGTGATCCTCGCCTAAAGTTGCCCCATTGTTACGCGCTGCAGCCTACCATTCTGGGTCATCTCCGCCGTCACCAGTCAATTTTCTGAAAATTCTCTTGCACAAATGAACTCGAATAAGCAATGCCTGCTGTGCTAATCAAAATGTTAGCAAACAAATTTTAGCACGAGACGCCATTTGTGGTCGTAATGGAAATGCATAGTGACAGAACGAGGCTTAGGAAAATGGAAAGTTACGAGCACGTGATTGGGGAAAAAAGAATCTACAATGGAAGACCTCGATGTCCAGGAATGACCTGTGATGCCCAGTAATAGCCAACTGGCCTTAGATTGGTAAAAAAGTAATAAAATTATCGGATGAGGTAGGGGAACTGGGAGAAGGGACGCGCCAATATATCAAGTTGGGGAACTAGTTTTTTTCTGTCACCAAAAACTATTGATTCAGTTGCGAGGTAAAAGCGAAAAGTACCAAAAACAACAATAACAACAACAATAAGACTGAGGTTACATTAAAAAAATTACAAAGGCCCTGGGTCTTTTTAATACCTACATTTCAAATTTAAAGATTTCAAATTTGCTCATTGGTTCGATAGAGGAGAGCAAAAAGTCCCAACAACTAACAATAATATTGTAGTCACGTTGTCGATTTAGCGTTCAAAAGGCCCTAGTCTTTGATAATGCCTACATTTGAAGCAACGGAAATTTAAAATCGGTTCTTTGGTTCGTTCTCTAGGTGAGAACAAAATTTCTCACAAGAATAACAAAAACGATATTGTAGTCACGTTATAAGATAGCATTCAAAAGGCCCTGATCCTTGTTAATACCGTAAATCCTCTCTTTGTATCCGGGCTACTGGTTAAAAATCAAGTCATTTTGACCTGGCTACAGTTACAGACCCGGCTACTATTAGAGACCGGCTACTACACAATATATATATGGAAAGCAAATTTACAGTATGTCAAGACACATGTAGAACATGTATCTTGACGTTAAAAACGGTTTTATCATTTCTTTTTAATTTAGATATGGTATCTGTTTATGTGACGGACATGCTCTTTATAGAATTTTTTTTCAAAATCATTTCATTTTCACCCCGCTACAACCAGAGATCCGGCTGCAACTATAGTTTGTTCCACATTATGTTTTCAGAAAACTGACTGGATGACGACTCGTTTCCTTGCACTAAAAGTGCAAAAATATGTGGAAATCACACTTGTGACTCTACACAATTACTGTTAGAGTTTACGAATGGGATGTTTACGGATTTTTTGCACTCGTTGTGGAAGAAAACGTGGCATCGTACAGTCAGTTTTCTGAAAACATAATGTGAAACAAACTATAGAAACCGGATACTACTAATTCATGATTGGGAAAACACGGCTACAATTTAGAGACCAGCTACAGTGAGGTCCCAGCCACATGGCGAGGTTTATGGTACCTACATTTTAAGCTATAAAAATTGAAAATCGTTTTATTGGTTCGATCTTTAAATGGGAACAAAGAGCTCGAACAACAACAACAACAACAACAACTGGCCATTCTGCGGAGGCCGAACGGTTAGTCATTAAAGTTTTTAAGGCAACTAAATTCAATAGTCATGTCACGATCTCAAGTACCGAATTTCGTTGGTGTATTTCTGGGTGATTCATGCTGAAACTTACGTAAGGGTAGTCTTGATATATAGTATAAGTTATTGTAAATTAGAAGGTTTACTGTTATATTTACTGTGAAACTACATATACAGTTCGCAGCTATGTAAGGTTTATAGTTGTATTTATTGATAAAAAAAATGTTATTTTTTAACAATGTTCCGAAAATCAGTGATTCTGTTTATGACTCATTAAGACATTCATAAATTTAAATACGCAACACGTTACAGATTTACTCTACACGTGCGGAAAATTAATTTCCCCGGTATATTCAAAATCAATAACGCGCCGCATGCAGCATAAAAAATATATACATAAATAAATGATTACCGCTAAACTTGAACATTCAGGCCAATCATATTTTATGTGTTTACAGCGTCGATTTGTCATAACAACCGATGTTCTAAAGCCTCACACGTTGCAAAAAGTGTTTTATTGATCAAAGATCATTACGCTAAGTGCTCGTCACTATGAAGACTACAAACGGCTGCAGCAGCAGAGCAGTTTTCTTGTTGTATTTTTTGAAATTAACGAAAAGTGAGTGTGAACTAATTACGGGAAAGATTGCTAACAGCGTCAGTTTCAAAGGTAAGCCAATTAAGATCTGATTCGAGTTTTGCTTTCTGAATAAAGGGGTACGAACGACGAAATGTGGTCACACTGTGGCTGATGCGCCAGGGCTCACAGTGTATTAAGATATGCCCAATGATACCGTTTTATGTTCGTCTTTTGAGCTTGGTGAAATTTTCGAATTTTTTTCCAGTATTTTCATGGACCACGTTAGTAAGGAAGTAAGTTAGTAAGGAAGTTATTGTTCAAGTTATTGTGAAGGTACCTACCAAGTTTCAGCCAATCAAAGTAGTGATATCAGAACAAAAATGGCTGCCACCAAGTTGCTACATTTGTTGCCAAGCTAATTCCACCAACTATTACTTCAGACGTTCAATGAAAAACTATACCATTACATTGTTGAATAGCGGCCACTAGCTTTGGTTGCATGGCGGCCACTAGAAGTGTTTAACGTTCGCCAAAACCCTATGAACTAGCTTTGGTACTAGCTTTGGCACTTTGCAGAAACCAGTGCTGAGCGAATTTCACGATGGTGCGGATAAATGCCCGTGATGTCCTCACTACAGTAAAACTAACAAAATTCAAATCTCCATTCCTATTCAATACTTTTCGACATGACGTCGGCCAAAAAGTAGATAACTGGGCACTGACAAAAATAAGATGCCACCAAAAAAAAAAAAAAAATAGAAAATAAGTGATAGCTGAAACAACATCAACACGGGTGAAGGAACCTCCCAAGTTCAGACCAATCAAAGTAGTGATATCAGAACAAAAATGGCTGCCACCAGGTTGCTACATTTGTTGCCAAGCTAATCCCACCAACTATTACTTCAGACGTTAAATGAAAAACTTGACAATTGCTACGGGACGGCTAGTAGCAATGGTCATGTTACCATTTAACCTTTGATCTATAGTCGGTAGGATTAGCTTGGCAACTAATGTAGCAACTTGGCGGTAGCCATTTTTGTTCTGATATCACTACGTTGATTGGCTGAAACTTGGCGGGTTTTTTCACCCTTGTGCGTTTTGTGTCAGATTACGAATTTAACGGATATTTGCAACAACGTTACTATGTATTTTTTTTTGCTGCCGTTAATCCCTTTCATTAGGCCACTAAAAATTAATTAAGTGGTTCTCGGGAGCGCACGCATGGGTTTTTTTTTTCTTAGCACATGAAACGTTTTTTATTACATTGTCTAAAAAAAATTGCGAACATGCATCAGCACTTTCACCAAACATTTCCTGGAGCCAATGACCACGGGAACACATCAGAAGGGCTAAATGTCATAAGGGCTAAATGACATAGGAGCCAAAATCCGACACAAGAGCTAAATTTTCCTTACGACATATCAGCTAAAGTCACAAGGGCCAAACGACGCAAGGGCCAAACGTCACAAGACCTAACGTCATAAGAGCCAAACATCATAAGAGCCAAAATATGCTAAGTGCGTACACACGGCTGAACACTGTGGCATGAGCGCTAGTTGGCGGAGCGAGCAAAGCCAAGCCTATAACGGAAACCAAATTGCAAAATATTTGTCCGTCCGTTGGTTGCACATTTTTAGTCTGGTTGAGCCCAAACGAAAGATGGGATTGGAATAAAATTTGGTACAACGTTTCATACCCTTATTAGTATTGCTGAGCCACAATTTGCCGTAAATCGAACAATTATTACGGTAGAAATTTTTTTTAATTTTCGAATTTATTTATAACACTCACCATTGTAAATGTGGAATCCTGAATAGTTAAGGAATTTCGACGAAGCATACACCATGCTAATGGTAGTCAAGTGAACTTTAAAAACACGGTAAATTAAATTTTGGTTGCTTTTTTCTCGCTAATAATCGTTTTCGACGTAACTCAACGAAATAGTATCATTTGACCACTGCATTTAACCACTACAGGAACAAATGCAACCATACAAAAAAACGGAGTCCATTAACGACATACTTTAGTTTCATTTGAAAAAAGAATACTTGAAATTATTCAATTTAGCATGGCAACGAAAATGGCGTCTACACTAGAGATGAGAATCCCGAATATAAAACCTAAAATCGTCGTATCACGGCCAAGCGGTATTATAAAAGGATAGTTTTACAGCAGACGAAACATGAACGCACGAAACACGAAACAATAATATGCCTGCCTCTCTCAGTTTATGGATTCCTGGTTTCCACAGTAACGTGAAGCCTCGAAACAAAAAAATTAGGCCTAATCTCGAACCGCTGTTGTAAGCTGCTACTTACGAAATTAAATTGGAGATAAATATTAGGCCTAAAAGCTAAAAATAGGCCTAAAATCTAAAACTAGGTAACACGTTTTTAACCTAAATCGTGATGGTTATTTCTTTTAGATTATATAATAGAGCTCGCTGTTGCAGTGCGTGATAGAGGTGTGTGGCTCAACATTTTCGTTGGTGGCGGTGTCAAGTCTTATACCAAAGCAGTGACGTGAACCTTTAGAAAATCTTCTGACTATTGTTAAAAACTATCGTACTAATGATTGTTTGGCTTGCAGTTAAATGCCCTATTATTAATATGCTGACTACATTTTGCACAGCAGTTCCTGTAAACAATGTAAGAAATATTGCCAGCGGCAGCTCAAACAGCGGTGGCCAAACGTGCTGTTTTATTTTTACTCGCGGGGATGGCCCACATCTTTAGTGTCGGCTGTGAAAAGAAGCTACAAATAACTAAACAAAAACTAAATGCTGCAGCAAACGAAAGCTTGTCTACGTAAATTTGATACGTAGCACAGGCCTATATTTAAAAAAAAAGGCTAAAATAAGAAAAAGGCCAGCAAAGAGCAGCAGTACGTCACACCAAAAGGCAAACAGTCCGATTTAGCCCATTAATTATTGCACTCAGATTTTTAAGGGGCATTAACAAATGTGGTATCGTCATTAAAATAAAAACTAAATATAAGTTTGAAATGAAGATCCGTTCGCTCCGCCTACAATAGGCGCAAAGCCTGTTTCGTAGTATATTCAACATTATTATGTAGTGGCAGTTAATAATATTATGCGTTTTAAATTGGAAAATTATAAATGAATCGGCAACTGGTTCAGAAGTTGCCGTGAGACACGGCTGAGGACAGACAGACAGACACGATGAAGAGTGACTTTGTTGATATGCACCGCGCATCACTAAACATCATTCGGTCACAACAACGAACCACAAAAGCTGCAAAACTATGTGATATCAACCCAAAACACACTTCTAAGGATTCTCGTCGTAATTTTGTTCGCCGTTATAAGTCTTTACATCGGCTATTAAACAGCGAGTTTTAAACAATGGAAACGACGAACTTTATTCCTGGATACACAAAAATTCCATTGCAATCAGACGCTGGGAGTTTAAAGGATGGAGGACTTCTGGATTAACGAAGGGGGTGGGGAAACGAGTTCAAAGATTCTGCAGTTGTTGCTGGGTGCATTTCGCTTCCTTTTAGGGATTAACGTCGTAAGCTGTAATTTTGTTTTAGCTGTTGTGACGCCTACCTTTTTAGCTGTTTTGTCGTTAGTTATTAATGCCTTTTGGCTGTTATGTCGTTAGCTCTAATGCCTTTTGGCTGTTATGTCGTTTGGCTGCTATGTCGTTAGCTCTAATACCTTTTGGCTGTTATGTCGTTTGGCTGTTATGTCGTGGGTTAAAATT
>JAHWFP010009880.1:12011-24161 GCA_023313725.1 Lithobius niger
GCTCTTAAGACGTTTAGCTGCTATGACGTTTGCTGTTATGTCGTTTAGCTGTTATGACGTTTGCTGGTACGACGTTTGCTGTTATGATGCCTGAGCATTTAGCTCTGATGTCGTTTAGCTGTCGTGTCTTTAACTCTAATTTCGTTTGGCTCTTATTTAGCTCTTATGTCGTTTTGCTGTTGCGTCGTGTTTTCTTGCTGCTTTTTCATTTAGCTCTTTTGACGGTTGGCCCTGCTGACATTTGGCCCTTATGACTACACCCCGATGACCACACCAGCTCTCTTCTCCATTCACGTGATCGCATCGAAACGAATCTAAACGTCTCTATGAGGCATGTAACAACTAAAATCTTGGATGTAAAGAATGACTTTTCTCAAGTATGCAACCAGGGACGTGCACACAGGGGGGGGGGGGGGGGGGGGGGATCCCCCCCCCCCAAGGCAAAGTGCCCCCTTTTTTTTAAAAAAAGTGCTCTTTGTATGGGAGCGGTGGTGAAAAAGAGCCTAAAAAAACGCAAAAAAAGACAATAACTGCTACGAAACGAAAGTGGTGCAAAGAGGCGCAGAAATGGTTAAAATCCCACCCAAAGGGGGTAAAAAGAGGTTAAGACACCAGAAAAAAAAAAGTCCCCAGAAAATAGTAAGTTTGCCCCTGGCCTCTCGGGGACCTGTGCACGTCCCTGTATGCAACTGTTGCGCGCTTATTCGGGCATTAAAACACAGATATTGTACTCCCCAACAAAATAGATACTAATTTTGTTTTGTTTGGTAAAAAAAAAACCTTCGCCCGCATGTAAAAAATCACGAATAAAACCTAAAATAAAAACACCGCCCGCTCGCGTCAATTTTTTTTCAGCACCGCTCCCGAGAACCACTTAATTAATTTTTAGCAGCCTTACTTTGGACATCCGACGTGCTCCTAGCCAAAGCCATAGCGTCAGAAAGCGTCAAGGCAAGTTTTAGTAAGTAATTATAATTGTAACCTGCTAGGATCTTTTACACTCCACAATCGACATGAGCACGAGGCATCACAGGGCCCTTCTCTTCCCGAAAATGCCATGACTGGCTGAGGTCAGGCTCGAAGGAAAGGCTGTTGGCACATGACACGGTCATGGTAACTATCTGGCCATCTTGCTCAACTCACTTTCATTACTATTAAAATACGGAGCCGGAAACAGTTTTTGTTTAGTTTTACTTTCAGTTATGGTTGGACTTTGCGTAGTCTTTCTTGTAGTTTTAAGTCGAAGCCTTTATTCCATTAACTGTCATTTATTTGCTACCAATGTCAATAGTTTTTCTGCGCAAGTTATATAAGGAGAAATACATCAATGCAAATATAAAAGACACTGGAGCCAAATGCACATGAGACAAGAATAAAACACTAATATTTTGATACACAGATGTATACATACTACATTTCAACAGAGTAATAAAAAATAAAATACTTACATTTCGGCTAGCAGGTCACACCGAAGCAGAAACAGTGGTTACATGGGGGTACTAAAACCAAAGTAACAAGGCTATAAACGCTGTCAAGTAATTAATTGTTAACAACGTACTGTCAAATGTTTAGGTATAATCTTATAAAACGGTGGGAAAATGATAATAAAATACGATAAAAACACGGTAAAAATACTTCTGAACTAAGACAGGTACTTACAGTGACCAACGTCGTGAAGGAAGGCACAGGAGTGATTAGGGAGTGTTGGTAGGAACCGGAAAGAAATATAACAAGTTTCCTTGAGGATGGTTGGATGACTATGGGTGCTGGGGCAGGTGGATGAAAACAATCGAACAGGGTGAAAAGCCACAGAGCTACGAAACGAAAGGAGAGGATAGGAAAAGGTGAGGCGGGGTGAGGGAGGAGGCGGGCAGAACTGGTCGAAACAAGAAGAAAGGATGGGAGGGGGCTGGGGGGATCAAACAGTACTAAACTTGAAGTTGGTTGGGGGGGGGGGGCAGGAGTTTTAGGATGGAATAGATGGATGTAAAAGTTTGGACCATTGGGTCACGGTTTGTGAAGTAGGTAATATATAGTTTATGACCGTGTCGTTTCTCTACAAATTCTCGAATGCGTCCAGGCAATAATTTATAGGGTTGGGGAGGAGAATTTGTGACTGAGACCCATACTGAAACGTCTTGGATACTTCCGTAGTAGTTCAGTCTTAGTTTATAGAGGGCGCCATGTGTTTTATGCGGGAATTTCTACTCACTTTTTAGCCTAAAATTAAACGAAACTAAACAAAACTAGCTTGTATTTTATTATTATTTACCCTAGCTTGGTTGTAATTTAGTTTACTTTAGATTTGGGCTGAAAAATTAGCAAAAATTACCATTTGGAACACGTGGCGCCCTCTGAAAACTCTAACGGAACTAACAGAGACGAATCTAACAAGTTTCAATAGGGTCTTTTTAGAGTTACAAATTCTCCTCCCAAACCCTATAAATTCTTGGTCCAGGTTGTATCTTGCTCTATGATGTTTTCCACATGCAGAATTTTGCAATCTTCAAAATTGGGTTTGTGTGCGGCTTCTCTTTGGCTGTGAAAGACTGAACTTTCTTCTTTAAGGCACTTGAGGTCAAAGCGGTGGTTGATGATTCATTGTTTTTTAAGTTGACGGCGTTCCTCGTAGGTCTACGTACATCCTGCACAAGGGATTGCATACACTACGTTTTCTGGTGTGAGACGTTTGGTTGGTAGGTCCATTTTTGTTGTAGTGTATGGTTTGGTTGATATTGGGTTGAATTTGTCCGTGACTTCTAACTTCTTTGATGCAGGGGTAACGGCATGATGATATGGAACAAACACTTTTGTAGGAAAGTTCATGTGTAATGTGTTGGTTTTCTGTTGATGCCATTCTGAGCTAGTATATAGCGGAGCACAACGTGTAGGGAAAGCATTTTTAAGATATTTGTAACGGGTGAAGTTGATTTCTTGTAGAAGTTCTGCAGGGTTTGATGTGCATCTGACAACTCTTCGAACTTCATTTTTGAAGGTGCTTAGTTTGTGGATCTGTCTTGGTGTGAGTGATGATTGATGGTTCTGGTGGTGTGTGATGGTTTTTGGTAGTGAATGGTTTTAACGGTTCCATTTTGGAGGGATGTGAGGGTGAGATCAAGGAAATGCAATTATTGAGATTCGTTTTGAATTTCATGTGTGAAGTGAAATCTTGGACAGGCTTAATTGAGGTGCACCTCAATCAAGCCTGTCCAGGATTTCGCATGAGTGAACGAATGGAAGGGTTGGTAAGTGTCCCTATGTCATCAACATAGCAGGCGTAGTGTCGAATGTGTTGGGTGAATACAATATTGAAGGTCTGTTGTCTGCATGACTATTTCGGCGAGGATGGAGGAAATGCAGCAGCCCATGGGGACACCACAAGTTTGCTGAAAGTAGCAGTCATTGAAGGACGTGTAGGTGGTGTTGAAGATGAGTTGTAGAATGTCGAGGAACGTGTCTTCAGCTAATTTTGCTTCAAGGAGTGCGTGGGATTGTTTCTGAAGGGCGAGGGAGACCTGGTGTGTGAGGAGTTCATGAGTGAGGGATGGGAAAAGAGCTTGTATGTCAATTGAGGTTCATTGATCACCTGGTTGTGCTTTAATACCTTGTAAGTCGTGTGAAAGCTGTATGTCATTGGTGCAACTGAACGGGTTGTCCAGGAGTTAAGGGAGAATAGGTTTGATGAACCTGCATAGTGGGAGGTTTGGTGCTCTTTTTTCCAGATGAAATGATATGGATTGTATTGTCAGGTTT
Organism: Lithobius niger; assembly: GCA_023313725.1. NCBI lineage: Eukaryota > Metazoa > Arthropoda > Chilopoda > Lithobiomorpha > Lithobiidae > Lithobius > Lithobius niger. The sequence continues at coordinate 15,765 of JAHWFP010009880.1, forward strand.
GTGGGTCTTGACTTGTCAAAATGCTACTGGTGCGACGGGGTGGGTGTTGATGAGTAGATTAGCTTTTTCTTCAGTAATGATTTTAAGCTTGCTAAGTTTGTTAATCTCTTTCTTGATCTTGGCATTGTATCGGTTTGTGGGGGTTTTGTTTTATTTCGATGCAGTAGTGTTTATCTTGCAGTTGTTTGAGCATTTCGTTAATTGTAGTGAGTGGTATCCAAGACGACTGTTTGGTTGCCTTTATCAGTTGAAACGATGATTACATGAGAGTTGTTTTGCAATTGGTGGAGTGCCGCTCTTTCTGCAGGTGGAAGGTTAGATTGGGGGGGGGGGGGGGGGCCACGTTGGTGGCAGCCTGCATGGTGACGGCTCTAAACAATTCACGGTTCTGGAATGCAGAAAGAGATGTTTCCAAGTAGGCAGCAATTTTTGGCAAACTGCGGAAAAATAAGGAATTTCTTCAAACTGTTACGTTTTTATTCCTAACGTAAGTTTGACGATTTGGTTTAGGACAAAAATTTCGGGCCCGATCCTGGCGCGTGTGTGTTGGAGGTTGAGGGGGTGTCCAATTCCACCCCCCCCCCCCAAAAAAAAATAAATGTCATTGGTTTAAAAGTTATTGTCAACGTCGAAATTTATTTTTGATTTAGCTACAGAAATATGCTTTAACTATTATAATTATTGTTCAGGTGAAATTAATGCTCGTTACGAGAGATAATATGACGTTGACAGAAATGCTAATGTCCGATGCTAATTAATTATTCTAGAATAGTAATAGTCTTCAAAGTAATAAACTGCCTCTTCCCCTAGTCATAGCGAAGTGAAACACGTAGGGAAACATGGACGGTTAAAACGTGTCGAGAACGTGGTGGCACCGTGAAGAGACGTATTTTTTAACGGCTTTAAGGATGAATTACCAATTGAAAAAGAAAATACAGTTTGCTACTGTGGTTAACTATAGGAGAAACTCAGTTGCAGTAAGAAGTCAAAATAAACCTGTTGTATAGGACTGGTTTTCACTGGAATCCCCGGATGGCAATCCACGATGGGGGTTTAAATTTTAAATAGCAATGAACAGTATAGGGCGATGACTACGACTACGTTTAGTTCTATTGTCGCTTGAATTTATTTGAGATTCAATAACGTGATCGCCTTTTAAGCGTCCATGGGCTGTTAAAATTAAATCGATTAAAAAAAAAGGGGGATGGGTCGTAACAAAGTTATAATTCGAATCTTGCTTCTGCCCAGGGAGGGTGTTTAGGCCTAACTCCATCGTGGAAAATTCGGCGTTTATGCGATTATTCACGTGTTCACTTGATCTGGCTTTGGCCTAAGATTAACTTAGCATAAATGCCTTAGCATATAGATAGCTTAGCATAAATGACATTATTCTCATTTTTTCACGAATATATTCTATTAGTTTACTAATTCATTTAGTTTGCTTTATGTATGAAGCTTTTAGTTAATTTTGGTGCAGAAAAACAACGATTTAAGGGGATGAACCATTGATTTTCTTGAATGTATAGAGCTTTTAGCCAATTTCTTGCAGGAAAATTACGATCTAAAATGCTTTAAGGTCAGAAAATCGTGAAATAACCTATAGTTATAGCCTTTCTCTCCCCCTGCGGTGGGGGCTGTGACTAAGAACTTTCCCCACTCCTGGTCTTAAAGAATTTTAGGGGGTTGGTCCCTAATTTCTTTGCCAGGGCTGTTAGGCGATTTAGGGTTCTGTTAATCATTTAGTTTCTTTTTTTTTGACTTACAGGGATGTAAAAAAAAAATGTGTTTGCCGCCACTGAGTCGAATTCTTCTTCTTTTAAGTTGGGGCCTTATAACGACTTCTGCTGACGAATGCTGTTCACATAATCGTAACAGGTATGATTTTACTAAACTTATTGATGTTTTTAATCGATTTCACTACCTAATTTCAAAAGCAAGTCTCTCAAGAAAGTTTCACGTGGTAATTTGAAACAAAACTGGATAATAAATGTTAAGAAAAAATGCAAGAGATGACTCCAACAGAAACGTCTAAAACAAACGCCACTTAAACACTTCAAGAGTAAATTTCCGATAATGTTTCGGAAGTAGAATTCAAGAGCATATTTTAATGAACAAATTTCTTAAACCACTTTGAGGAACACGTGGTTGGAGACAGCGAGGTTGTGAATTTTCCATTGCACGCTTTTGCTTAGTGGAAAATTAACGTTTCATTGATAATTTTGCTTTTTTTAGGTCTGGTACTGTGTTTGAGAAGCTGTTTGATGAAATAATTCCCGATAACTACAACTTTCAGGCACCACCTTCTGAGAGTAAGTACCGCCTAAGAAGAACCTAAGTTGAAAAGTCTCCACACGGTTTAAAAGGGAAAAAAAATACATTTATTAAAGTAACAAGTAAAAATGTCGAAAAAGTTTCCTTTTTACACGAAATTTTAAGCCCTGCTTAAAATTCGACGAAATGGGAATTCCCGTTTCGTCGAATCCCACTTCATCGAAAACTATGTTCTTAATCAGCCCCTCTTCCTATCTATATAATATATATATATATAATCCCATGAATTTAAAGGGTTGGGGAGGAGAAGTATTTTCATCTAATAATGGTTGCTCATTTTTCAGCCCATAATCTAAAGTAAGATAAATTAAAACTAAGGTAAACAATTGTGTGCGCGGTATATCTTGAGTCCTGCAAGTATTTTGTGAGCGACTATGTCTTCCTGGATGGGGTGGCTTTAATCGATGGCCACCATTGTTTTTGTAACTATCTTGGATATCAACAAGGCACTCTGCTACTGAAAACGTGCAATCGATTATCTGTGTTCGTTCTGCGGAGAACTCAAGATAGGCCGCGGACACTATAAATAATAATTAAATACAAGCTAGTTTAGTTAAATTTTAGGCTGAAAACAGTAGAAATCCCCACATAAAACTCATGGCTCCCTCTATAAACTTAAACGGAACTAATAGGAATGAATCTAAGACGTTTCAGAAGGGATCTCGGTCACAAATTCTCGGCCGCGCGCCCGCTCCCCAACCCTACAAATTCTTGATAATGCGCTTAGTTGAGATGAGATGCATCTTGCAAAGTTGGCAGGCGATGCAGGGAGCAGGATTATTTTTGGCACAGGGGGCGCTATAACGCGAATGAGGCAAGCAAGTTGGAGAAATTTTGTTTGGCGAAATGGGGTTCAGTTAAACGAAATGGGGATTCTCATTTCGCCGAATTTGAAGTATTGGGTTAATTTTCGGTGAAATGGGATTAGGCGAAACAGATATTCAGCCAACGAAACGTGAAACAACACGATCGGATGTTTTATTTTTGTTTGATTTTAGGAAAAATTTTTGTTGAGTTAATGACTTTAGTTTATTTTCCTTTTCTTCATTTGTTGTAATTTTAGGACCTGTTCTTTTAGTGTTAAGGTTTTTTAGTGGGGGTTAAAGGCATTTATTTTTTACCAGCAGGGTCGGATTGGGAGGGAGTGGGTTTTCCCGGGAAAGAGAAACTGGAGCTCCTTTTCTCGAAATTTTAAGAAGCTTATTATGATTTTTTTTTATGGATATATAACCCCCTGGAATGCTATGCATTGTGCGCCAGTTGTGGGCACTTGCACGCTTTTCTTTGCACAAAAGCAGCGCCTTCCCTACTGAATGGGCCTCTTGAGGTGAAGGCCTTCCTGGGATCCCCGGATTCCCGGGCAGGCTAATCCCCCACCGGTGACCACCAAAGCAAGCAAGGACACTTGGAGCCCGTGTCCCCACCTCCACTTTTTCTGCCTTTTTCCTTTGAAATGTTCCGTACGCCTATGCTCATGAGGAAAGCTGCAATTCCACAGCAAAAAAAAAGCAAATAAAAAATCAAAGGAAAGATCGATGTCCTAACAAGCATACGTACATTGGGGCACTTGGAGCACGTGCCCCCCCCCCCCCCCCCCCCCTGCCCCCTGCCACCGACTTTTTCCTGTCCTTTTCCTCTTTGACTTTTTGAAAGTCTGCATACGACTATGCTCACGAGAAAGGCTACAATTCTGCAGCAAAACAAACAAAAAAATCGAACGAAAGATCTCTTCTCTACCAGGCATTTACAAACCAAGTTAAAAATTCAACAGGCAATTACTGCCTGAAAGAAAAAAAAACAAGCAATTTGTTCAGGGAAGTTCTTATTAATAACGGACAGCTAGGCAGAATACAACTGGACAATACTGAATTTGCATGGCAGATAAGTAATGGGATTAAAATACAGGGTGATGCAAAAGTCTCCAGAAGCCTACTGTCATTCCAAATCTACTAAGAGGAGAACCACGAAAATGGACATACATATACCATGGGTCGGGGAACACGTCGTAATGCTAATTTAAATGACCTGGGAAAGGTCCTTCAAGGTCATTACGGTGTTAAATTTTGAACTACACGTCGAAGAATAGTGGTGTAAATAGGAAAGTCGTAGAGAACCGTAAGCCAATGTCAAACCAAAAAAAACATAATGAAAATCTGACCAGTATGGCAGGAGTTATCATTCAGACATGTCAGACTAAATAGCTTCCTCACTGCATGTCTTCACGGTGCCCAGTAGATGAGGCGCCGTACCAAACGGAACAGTAAGGGATACAGAAAGAGGGTTTGTTTCCTATCCAGAAACACGTCGTGCGTTTACCATAAAATTCGAAAATGGTTTCCTGACGCATGCATGCGTTTAGTTACGTGGGGAAGGGAGGGGGGAGGGTGGGGGGAGCTGAAAATGTTTCCTCGAGTCGGAAGGGGTGGGGCTTAATGGCTTTAGGCGATGTTGTTTTTAATTAAAGCAAAGGGAATTATTTAAGTTGATTCGTTTAATTGCTAGTCGTGTCAACCATTTGCAGGGTTCGTACAAATCTTGAAACGCCTTGAAAAGAATTAAAATTTCACTTGGGGTATTTCCAGGCCTTAAAAAGCCTGGAATCTCGAAAAAATTCGTAGATGGCATGTAAAAGCCTTAAATTGAGTAACAAACTTTTGTCATTTTTTTTAAAATTATGTCTGAGTACTGAAGTTTGTAATCGTCAATGATTAAAAAATGTAATAATGATAAACAAACAAATATAGCTATAAAGGCTTGGGACTGATGGGCTTGTTTCCCGAATTCCATCCAATTCCTTCGGGTAAAACGTGTTACAGTTTGGTTTATAATACTTTTGATGTGGATGACAGATTATGGGGGAGTGTATGTTTCAAGAACTTCGGTTGCACGAAGACAATTTTAAGAAAAAAATGTTCACGTTTTATTGAAAATTTAAACCTGGGAGCCTTAAAAAGTCTTGAAATGGCCTGGAAATTAATGTAGCAAGTTCTGTACGAACCCTGATTGGTGGAGGGGAAGTATTTGTCGAAATGAGTTTTGCATGTTCACTTCCTTCATGACATGCAGTAAACCTTTACAATCCACCGCCCTCATGTGTAACCGAACGTGTTCTTAAGGAGCCACTTTATATATTTTTGGAAAACGTACTACACGTTTGTGGATGCTATAAAAAAAATCGTATTACTGCTGCGAAACTTTCGTTTGGTACGGTGCCTTCACTGCTGGGCCACCCTGAAGACATTAAGACAGTGAAGCTAGTAAGACTAACATGTCTGAAGGATAACTCTTAAGCTAATGGTCCAATTTTCATTTTGTTTTTAGCTTTGCCATTGGCTTACGGATCTCTACAACTTTCCAATTTACACCACTAGTCTAGACGTTTAGTTCAAAATTTAACATCGGGATGACCTTGAAGGGCCATTCCAAGGTCATTTAAACTACTATCACTACGTGTCCTCCGACCCATAATGTATGTATGAACATTTTCGTGGTTCTCCTCTAAGTAGATTTGCAATGGCAGCAGGCTTCTCCAAACTTTTGCTTAACCCAGCATATGTGAAGTAGAAGTAGGGTTACACTTCAATGGTGATTAAATTAAATACTGCGAATATTCCTCCTCCCCTCTCCGCCTTACATGCTCGCAGTTCCCCTCCTTTGATCGACAGATCCAGAGAAACTAAAACCAGTTATTTTAAATTAATTTTATTGTCCTTCAGCTGGATGCTACTGAAAAACATCAAATTAATTTTATTGACATTGAAAATCAATACGGTTAGATAGAATCGAGAATTATCATATAAAAAAATTTTAGTATATAAATATATCAAATTGCTATCAAATAACTATCAAACATAGGCCGAATACATCAACTTTCACCAGGAGAACATAAAAATTCTGAAGAAATTATAAGTGAACGATTGTAGTATTAAGGCTACCAGGGCAATTTTGAATAAAGTTTGAATTTTGAAGTTCCTAAACTTTTTTTCGTCAGTTAACTGATTAATCATTCATTTTATTTATTATTAAACATCTTTATAGTTATTAGAAGTTTTTAGTAATAAAGAAATAAGACTATAGACAAAACTGGACCGCAGAAATCCACAATGGCTGCTATGTCATTTGGAGAAATATGGTAAGCTGAAAAGATCTATTTCAAAACAATGGTTTGACTACAGTAAGGATTACTATATGTTATAAAGTGGGTTAATAGAATCTTGTGATCAGTAATCTAGCTTTAAATTCCTTATGCCAGCTAAAAAAATGTTAATTAATTATTATTAGTCTCCTTCCTGTCAAACCACGTTTTGGGGTAAATTTTAATACTTTGAATCCCTTTAAAAGTTACTCTTGTGTTCAAAGTTACCCCGTGTACCGTGTCCTTTAGTGACACTGGTTACTACATAGTTTCACATTTTTTTGTGTTATTGGTGCTCAAAGTTGCTCATCTGAAGGGTAGCTTTGAGAATACACACAAAAATGAAATTAAATGTAAATTACCAGGTTTAAAAAATTGCTGTTCAAAGTTACCTCACGCCGGGGTTGACTTTGAACTTATGGGGATAAATTTGCCAATTCTCCTACAAAGAACAGCTTCTGCTGCTGATCAATAGAAGATATAAATCATAGCATTTCGTTGGTTTAAGTCATTTCTAAGGATAGCTATTGGGTTTCCCCAGAATTGAACTAGACCACAGAAGTCGGTATTTGGGGTCGTGTCGCAACTGCTTCACTGTATTAAAATTTTTAATGAGAACAGTCCAACCGTTTGGCATCCCCATCACGGCCGTTTGTTGTTGTTGTGGTTGTTATTGTTGTTCTTGTTTTGGGGACTCTTTGCCTTCTGCTGGAGATCGAAACAGTGAACCGATTTTCGAGTTTTACATCTTTAACAGTAAGTGTCGACAAGACCTAAGCCTTTTGAATGCTATTTTAATGCGGACTGAAAATTGTTGTTGTCGTTCTTCTTCTTCTTCTTGTTGGGGAATATTTTGCTCTTACTCAGAGATCGAACCAATGAACCGATTTTCGATTTTTTTAAAGATAAAAATGTAGGTATTAATATCACTAATGTAGGCATTGATATTGTAGGCATTAATGTAGGTATTAATGTAGGCATAACAAATGTAGGCATTAATATTAAAATGTATTAATGTTAATATTAAATGTAGGCTCGGCCTTTTGAACGCTATTTTAATGTGACTACAGTGTTGTTGTTGTTGTTATTCTTGTTGGGAAAACGTAAAACTTGGTAACCCTATAGTTTCTCTCAGAATTACCACAGACCAACGAATTTCGGTGTTTGAGGTAGCGTCATACCTATTTCACTGCATTAAACATTTCATCAACAACAATCGAATTGTTTGGCCTCCACGACATGGCCATTTCTTGTGTTCGAGTTTGACTCTCTCTACAGCTGTTAAGCAGCAAAATAATGCACTTAGACCTAAAGGCATGAAATTTGGTACACAAGTCATTCTTAGCAGTACAAATTGAACTAGCTATGGAATCCTCTTGAAACCACCCCCCCCAGGCCCTTCCCCCCAATTGTGCCCCCACACACCCCACCTCCATGAGGCTGTTGACCAACAACGTCAATTTTAGCAATAGAAATCGAACCAGTTATGAATCTCCATGAAAAACCACAAAGCGCCCCTAGTCCCCCTTCCCCCCGTTTCCCTCCATAAAACATCGACGACCAACAAATTCTTGCCGTTAGTATTAAAAGCATTAATTGTGGTACACAAGTCATTCTTAACATTAGAAATCGAACCGGCTATCGAACGCAATGAGATACCCCCAAGCCCCCCCCCCCCCATGCCCCCCGTGTCTCCGCCATGAGGTTGATGACCAACACATTCTAGTTGTATTTGTACTGCTAAGAATGAATTGTGTACCAAATTTCAAGTTTTAAGCTCGATCTGCACGAATTTGTTGGATAAGCCTCACGGAGGGACACAGAAGGGGGCTGGTGGGGTGGGGGGGGGGAGGGTTATTTCATGGACGTCCCACGGGTGGTTTGAATTATTGTACTGCTAAGAATGACTTTTGTACCACAATTCATCTTTT
>JAHWFP010009882.1:0-33280 GCA_023313725.1 Lithobius niger
ATAAGATTTTGTTTTCTTCGCTCATGTACAATTTATGTGGAATATACCAATTCTTATTCATACGAATCTTGAATTTTCCAGTAAAGAATGGCGTCTGCAATTTATTTTCTGTTCTCATTTTAATTATAGCCCCGATAAAATGCTATTCGACAAAGAGCCAACTGGCCAACTGGAGCCAACTGGAGCCAACTGGCCTCAAATGTGACGTAGTAACTACGTATGGGTCACGTGATCTCACAATTTCTATTTCGAGCAGCACTGAGCAGCAAAGACGCCACGACTGAAAACGTGTGTTGCCGGTGAAAATACCCGCGGCGTCACAACGCGAGTGGACAGAAAATTACGGCGTGACGCTGCAAAAGCGCCCCGTGTAGATACTCGTCTTGATGCGTCTCACGACAACAAAGCGAAGCTCTGTCTACAGAAATACTATTGGGAGTCTCTCTACCAAATGCGACGTCTCGGAAAGTTTTGTCGTGAGACAATTTCCGCATTTGGTGTGTGGCTGGCATTACGAACATTTTGTCTTAAGGTGTCTGATGCTATCGGTTTATGGGTTTCAATGGACTGGCCGCACATTGCCTCAAACATGTCGTCAGACGAATTGAGTCAGTTGTAGATTTTTTAAACTTTTTGTTTTTCAGACTGAATAAGATTTTTTATCCTGAAACGCTTTAAAAAAACCTTTTGAACTTTTAGACATTTTCACGTTTACCTCCGGGCCCCACAATATCTTAATCCGGCCCTGAATGGCACTATGACTTTCAATCAGCATCATTGAGTAATTACCGAAGACACTGAGTGATGTTGGTGCCTGCACCATTTACATTTATGTATGCTTTCCTTGGTGAAACATAATGCCACCTAACACAAGTAAACAATTCACGGATATTTGCTACCCCTACCCCTCTGTTCCAAAACGACAGTGAGCATACCCTCCTCCCCCACCCCCAATTAGCCCCAGACATTTTCACCAGGGACATTTTTCTCCCCAGAATAAAATATTTACAAAAACAGTGTTAAATGTTAATTTAAAGTTATCCTGTGGTTTTAAAGGTTACTTACTGGAATATTATTTCAAACACCTACAGTGCAGACTTATCATCTGGGGGTTATCCTTTATCCTTTCCAATTATGGGGTTGCAAAAAGGTGATTTCTTGTCGGGGGGGGGGGGGGGGGGTTGAAGGGGAAGAAAAATTGACTGTTTGAAATGCATTTGCGTACTGTATTTTTTTCTTGGCGTGGCATGGGTCACGGTAGATCACAGTTTGTTCTTTAGCGGGTGGGTCAAGTGGGTCTTGGGTCAGGGCTCGATTGGGTCAAGTGGGTGACGAGTCGGAAAACGTGACCCACTTCCATCTCTGGTCCGAAACCGAAGACACAAACCATTTTTGTTTAATTTTATGGTCGCGATTTTTGATACAGGATGTCACGTAGTTTAAAATAGAACCTTCTCCCGCCCCCTCCAACTCTTTACTCCTAGCCGGAACAACTTGCCCGTTACGCCCTTGGCTTTATTATTATTGTAAAGTCAAGTTAATAAAAAAAATTGCTAAAAATTTCGACTCAGTTTTCATAATTGCTTGATTTGTCATCGTACCATCGATCCATTTTTTTTTAATTGCTCACTCGTCTGCATTCGAAGAGAAAAGGGCCCTGAAAACCACCCACGCTCATGTTCACTGTCGTCAATTACCAACTACCATTTATAAGAATTTTCTAGCAGTTGCCACTTTCCGTCGTGAGATAACCTATAGCAAATAAAACCGAAGTTCAACTAATTTTTTTTTCCTTCAGGTACAAATATCTGTACAGTTTTGCAGAAAAGTGAACCTAGTCGGGCTTGGGATGAATTTGAAATAGCACAGTACTATACGCTAAATCCGTTTGATGTAGAATTCGGGGTGGGTACTAATAACCAGTGGTACATTTAGGCACCGTCACAGTAAGCGCGCGCCTAGAGCCTCGAATGTTCAGGGGGCTCTAAAAAGTCAACAAAGAAAATCTTATTATTATTTGGTACAGTAGTGACCGAATAGAATACTGCGTACGTAGTCAATGATTTTCCATTTAAATTTGCAGAACTTCAAACAGTATTTAGGTCGTAAGCAACTACAGGTGATATATCAAAACTGAAATTATAATAAACACAGCTACGTTGTTAGCTTTAGTGCAGTCGTTAATGAAATCGCACTTTTCAGCTGAAAAAAAAACACAATGGTAAAAATTGCGCACAATTTTTGTTTTCGTTATCTGTAATAATCAAGAATACCAGAAAATTGTAAAATTTCACGCTACACCAGAACATTATTGAGGTTTTGCAGTTAAGTGTACAGAAGACTTAGAAAACTGAGTCAGACACGGAGAGAGAAGAGGCGTCCATCATACGGCCTTGGCCCCCCCACCGAGGGGGTCCTAGCCGGTTTTTTTTTTTGGGGGGGGGGAGGGGGAAGGACCCTCGTATCGCATTCAGCGAATTCCCTGACTTCTGTCGGCTACACAGTAGGGCCCTCAATATCCTGCAGCACCTGACCTCGACAGAAATGGCGTAGGCTAAATTTTTTTTCTGGGGGAGGAACAAATTTTAACGCCCCGTTTTCGCTCCTTTGCTAGAAAACGCACAACTGCTTCATTTATATTGAATGACTATTTTCGTCATTTGCATACTGTATATTATGGCATTCAAACAAAATAAAACGTCTAAAGGTCAATATCGAAAAAAAAATTATGCCTCGGCTTCTTTTTTTGGGGGGGAGGGGGGTGCTTGACCTGCCTGCCCCCCTCTCCCCCCATCCACTCGTTATTTACATCATTGCTCGACAGGCAAAATAGCCCAATGATATTAGTTACTGTAGAAGTAAAATTGCAGCATCACACAATTAACACTTCCAAGGCTTCACACCATTACATATTCAATTACGATACTTCAAAACTAGTTTAACGAAAGTGCAGCTGTATTAATAAGCTCTTAAGTGTCTCATCAAAGTAAAATATGCTATGCAACATCATTATTACGGTGCTTCACAACTGGTGGTTTATAAAAATAAGTTTAAAAGAGTCTTCTTTTAAATATAGGTTAGAATGCAGCATCACAAAATATGCATTTTAAGGTTTTCACACAATTGTGTACTGAAATATGTATTGTCTCACATTCGTTAAACACGAAATTCGTACTACAATTTTAATTCTAAGGATTGATTGCCAGAACAAATCCTTCTTACACTGTAGCAAGCTTTATTTATAAGAAGGTGCAGTGTCACACACTAAATATTTTATAGGTTTCGTGTAACAAACACATAACGATACTTCTTCCCCCATTGTGTCATGAAGCTACAGAAATTCTGCCAGAATATGTGAAATGAATAAGTACTCTAAAGAAGCCGGATTCGGCAGTGATGTACCATAAAATGCTTCAGTTCTTCGGAATGCTCTAGGGAAGCTCTTCCTTAGACCCCGAGCTGGATTTATTCGTCCCCCTCTACAGTTTTTCTTGTTTGTGCTACTGGACAGAGTAACGGAGGCGCATTCTCATTACCAAACACGTTTTAGACTGGCACGGTTTCTATTACGCATATTTTAAATAATTTTTACCATTAATAACCAGTGACGCTAAATTTGAAAGATATATGAATGTGTAAAGGATTTTGAAGCGAGAGCCTCCTCCCCTACTTCGGAGTAGAAGTACCCTAAAAAATGCACTCTTGCACTGTGTCATGTAAATGCGACGAATAAGAATTTTCTTGCAATTAACCTATAGCATAATTAGAAGAAAAAAAAACACGAAAAGTTACAGGTTTTTTTTTTATAAAACATACGAATTTTTTTTAATGTCATTCATTGTTTTGCCGAAAAGGGGACCTACTGAAGCTTAGTATTTGAAGTAGCACACACCTTACAAAATCAGCTAGAGTAGAATTCGACCGTAGATAATAAACGGCTTCTCAATAAAAATGCTGCAGCATACAATTCACACTTCAAGGATTTTACACCATTATCCATTCGACTACATAGCTACACACTTTTACAACGAAATTGTAGCTTTTTTAATTTTCACTTAAGAATCTCATTAAAATAACGTTGACTATGCATTGTAATATTTCTTACTACAAAAACGGATACTATTAAAAATATCTGGCACTTAAAAGTTGTCTATTTCTTTTACTTATGTATGAAATGCGTCACCACTAAGGTTGCATTTCCAGGTTTTCACACCGTTTTGTATTTGAGTATACATCGTATGATATTCACGTTAAATAAGAAAATTGCGCACTACAAACTTGATTAAGGAACGATCGGTATAAAAAAAGCCATTTACACTACAACAAGCTTCTTTCACTAGAAGTTGCAGTACCTCATACTATGTATTTAATAGGCTTATCGTCATAAAAACATTAAGGCACTTCTTGCTCCCATGTTTGCACAAAACGCAACTAAACATGAGCTTCAGTGTAAAGGCTTTACTACAATTTCCACATTTAAACAGTTTTTCACTGCTGTGTCGCAGAATGTAGAAAATGCAGCAGAAAATCTCACAAATCATAATAAGATGTGTCACACTTTAGATATAATCAGCTTCCTGTCTTTCGACTTAAAATGTGCAACAGATAATCGTACATATGCCTTACTACACATTTTACTGTTTAGGGCTTATCTCCAATAATATGAACACGGACCACCAACAAAATAATTGCACCAAGTGAGCAAACATTTTTTGCCATATTCTCAAACTACTTTCTTGTTGTTTATAAAGTTGAATTTCCTTATCTGTCCCTTTCTCGCAGTTGACTTGGAAGATTTCACTTTTTTAGTGGAAGCACGACTGGCACATTACATAACACATATCATGGCGTTCTTCGTAACCAAACTGCTTCGTGATTGGTTAAAAATAATATCGAAAAGAGTTGAGAATATAGCTTAATAAATTTTAATAGTCTGAGAATTCCAAAGGATACTTTAAATAAGAATTTATGAGTAATATTGAGAGCCCACAAACAAGCTGTAAATGATACTGAAGTTTTAAAAATCACAAATTACTGGCGCCATCTAGTTTTTAAAATTGAAAGTTTTATGTGTTTACTTCCAAAAGTGGTCGAGGTGAGTCTCTGTCATCGGTCAAACGCTAGGACACCAACCTAATGCAAGTATGTTACTCATCGTTCCTACGGAACTTTTCATAGACTCATGGCGTTACTGAATCTCCCCACCACCCACTCCATTGTGCTATCTCAACAAAAAATGAACATAGTCTCGCTCCCTGTAAAGATATTTTTGAACACTATAGCTACATTTACTGTTATTAATGTGTATTTTTTTAATGTTTTGAGAGTGAGATTTCAATACTATTCAATTTGCAAATTCGACAACCAAAACGTGCTGGCATTATTTTTCCCCTTAACGAGTCGAAGCCCCCTACCAGGTGAGACTCGGGACAATAGGTCCCCATTGCCCCTTCCCCCCTCAAAGGCGTAGCTCAGTAGTGTGGCAGACCTCCGATAGCATAGGGGCAACTTTTGTAAAAAGGTATGCTAAGGTTTTTTGATCTGGGGACCTTTTTTTGGCTCATCAGTCTTTTTTTATCCTTTTTTAAGCTTGTTCTATAGTATATCCTTTTACGCCCCTTTCTGTCCCTTTCCTGGCCTTCTGTTTGCCTCTAGTCCTTTCTCTGGCTGCAGTACCAGTGTTTATCACTTCAGAAAATCAAAAAGAGCATATTTTTTTTATAAAAAAAGAGCAAAAAGGGCATTTTTTCCAAAAAGGGCAGGGGCAATACCCACTGCCCCTTCTGTGCACGCCACTGGCATAGCTATATAGGGTACTTGGACCCTTTTAGCCCAAAAATGCTTTTTTTTAACCATAGGCGCCCTTTTTTCTGCCCAAGCCATGAAGCGGTCACCAGATCTGTAAAAAATGGCTCTTTTCAGCCTAAATATCCTTTTACCTGTTGATCCTGTTTTAGCGTATTCGTTTCGCCCTTGTCTTTTACCTGTTCATTGGAACAAAACGGCCTTACAATAATGGGAGGGGTGTACGCAGCAAGGAACATAAAAAAGTCTTTCTAAAACTGGTAGAATTTCTGTTTTTTTTTTCTAGGGCAGCCCCTACCACCCTTTGAAAGTCTGGGTCTCTCCTGCTCCCTCCACCCCTTCTTTCCTCCGGCCCTGCATACACAAGTTAAATTTAAACTAGTAATTCGTGACATTTACGTTATAGTGGCAGCAATTTTAAGTTGTAGCATGCAAATGATCGTCTTAATTTAATTTCTTAGAGTTCGAAGTATTTATTATTGTTATTGTTATTTAAGGTTGTGAACCTTGGTTGTGTAAAAAATAATTCACCTAGCGGTTGGAAAACATTGATTAGGTTATTTAATTCGGAAAAAATGATTCTTTGAAAATTGGGATATTATCTTTTTTTTCCTTTTTTTCCTTTTGATACCGATGGTCCTTTTTTATTATTTACGTCTCTCCCTCAGAAGCTCTTGATGACTCTGCACGTGACTGTTTATCACATTAGCTTCTAAAGTTAAAAGTGAGTGCCATTGCAAGCGAATAACAGATATATTAATTCTACACAAATTAGTGTCGTGGATACATACGCGTTCATCAAACAACATCAATAATTTGTTAATTTATCATTTGATGCGTTACACGCATACGCAAGAAATGCTTAATTTTGTAAGTAGAAGCAAGCAGTACCGTAATCACCAGCAACAAATTATTGCAGTGTAAGTACTGTTGTACCAGTAGGACCGTAACTTCGTCCCCAAAAGCTCTTAAAAATTGACCACTTATGTTTTGTTGGCCGAATGCGACAGAGCAACCTCACGAGGTGTTTGGGATTCGTACTATGAGGTGTTTTCAAACCGTATTCGATGTTGTATCTTACGTTGTGTCGAAAGCGAAATCGAGGAGAATAAAGCGATTAAGTCGAGACTAGCGCCCCTGTTCTCTTAATGACGTGGATTTTCTAATATGAGTACCCAGAGCCACTAGAATGCTGTTCAGTTTACATTCCTCCTATTTGAACTTCTTTATTATGAAGTGTATGTATTTCACCTAGTGAACACCGACAGAACCATCAATGCACCTACTGAACTATATCTTAATAAGAACATGATTGGCCCTAGGTACTTAATCTGTATTACCCTTTTTAATTACAACTTGCTTATTTATACTTTATCATTATTGCTTATTGTATTTCCAGATAATCTGTCGAGAACTCTTTGAAAATACTATTTACTTACTACCTCTAATCCTCGGTGTATTATACAAACATTTTCGTAATAAAATTCTGTGGCTGGTGCAGTGCTGCTCCACTTATAGAACGAAGGTTAGCTCGCTATCTGGGATTACTAAAGCCATTTCATTATTACACTAACGTTTATCTTAGGCAGTCACTCTTACTGGCTAATGCTATTAATATCATTTAAGCATGTAACTTTCTTGAATTTATCGACCACTTCTGATTATTTATTAAATAGCGTGTTGAACCAGAGTCTATCACAAACAAGTTTTTTTCGAATTACTTTATTTTTTATAGAGGCCTTTGCTGCTGATGTATAGCTATGTAGGGCCACGTGGAGTGCCACCATTGAAGCTGCTGCGTCTGCAAGCATTCATCCTTTTCTTTGACATCATTAGGATCCTCTGCTTGGAGACTGGAATCCTTGGTTTTGGAATTTTGGCCTCTCTGGATGGTTATATTTTAACTTTACGGAACCTGTTACATGTTTTGATGACCATTGCTGTTATTTGTGCGTGTGGCAACTTGAGATTGTATATTCTTCACCGCTGCATATGAAACTCTGCTATGATCTTAATTATTTCTTGATGTGACTGACACTAATACTGTATTTGTTAAGGATCGTGTTACATTTACGTCCGTTCTTAAGCCCTCAAGGAATATCAACTCCTCCATAGTGCAGTTGGTATTTTGTCTATTCCTGTAGCAACAAGTCCTGTTAGCATAATATACATGTAGGCAGCAGTCCCTCTAGCACAAGCCTTGCTAAATTCTCAAGTTGCCTCACACATTCTTCTGTTTTCTTAACGTAATTTCTCCTAGAATCTTCCTAATAGAGAACAATATTCTGTCTATAATGCAGCATTTTAATGTTATACGGTTCGAATTTTTTTTTGCAAAAGTAGTACAATTCTGTTAGGGTCTCCTCAGAGCTTGGTATCATAATATACCCAGGAGCTAAAACAAAATTTATAGTTATTAATGCTTTTTGGAATATACGTACTCATTTCTGGATCTCTTTTGTATTTTTCTCTGTGTGGTCCTTCAAACCCTTTTATCTCAAGAACAATGTAACTTTTTTTGAAATGAGTTTTAGTTATTTACTGTTAACAGCAGTATTCATTATTTACATCACCTAAAGACATCTATTTTTTTTTAATAACCACTCTATACTTAAATCTAAACTATAGTTGTAAATCTATATGCGGGTTCCTATATCACAACATTCCTGCGTTTGGAAGCAATAAAAAATTTAAACCTTCAATATGTGCAATTTTTACTCATACTGATCTGACTGGTTAATAAGCTTGCATGGTGGAAAATGTTTCTTCTTAGCATGTTGCGTATCCAAAATTGTCTTCATTATATCCATGTTTCATACTTTTTCATTTTTTAAATTTCCAAAATTAGTCATCTGAGTTTCGTTTATAAAATCACGGGCATTGGTGGCACATATCGGTATAGTGGGGATGACTAGTTCCAATGAATACATGGTGGGATACGTGTGGAGATAAAGTAAGGAAATTAATATTAGCAGAATTCATAGACATGACATTAGGTCTGCCTAAAAATAGGCTGAAGAAGTGTTCAACCTAGAAATGATAAACAACATAGGTGTTTTAGGTGGATACAGTAACAGTATACAACTTGTATACTCATTGTCACAACAATAAATAATTCAAACCATAACTCCGCAATTCTTGCCTTGTGTCCACAGTAAACCGAAGTCAAACAACACTAAACACAAATGGTGCTGCGTGCGTGTTTGTTTGCTTATGTCTCTGGAAATATGAAACTTACGAACATGACAATAATGAAAAAAGAAAGAATACTGGGTTATTGTGAGGCATCTGAACTTTGGATGCCAGATAGAGGCATCGGACGAAAGTCTAACTGGGACACTGTCTAAAAATGTGGAAAATCATCGAAACGGAAAATTGTATAATTGAAAAGCTTAAACTGGATAAATGTCTAACTTTACAATAGTAGATACGATAAACATAACTGGACAATAATAGAGCTGCGGTTTCTAATGTAATATATATTGCCGTAGCGAGCGTGGCTATGCGAGCAAGGTAGGGACATTAGACTACGTTCCATTATATGAATTTAGTGTTAGACGATTTTCCATTGTACTGTTGTACTATATCCGTTCTCTCAATTATGCGATTTTCCAGTTAGACGATTACCACTCGCCCTGTCAGATACAATGTTCCCGGAAAACTATAACAATGCCCAGAAAATTTTTTCATGTACCAGAAAAACACACAAATTCATTCAACAAGTTTTAAGTTTAAAATACAGACTAAAAAATAAAAAGTAATTAACTAACCGGCATTTTGTTGAGTTTGACCTATGTTCGAGAAAATGTTTCTCAAAGCATTCTTCATAATCTTCCATTGATGTGCAGGGCAATTGCTTACGGTTTATCACGGAAAACTGCAAACAAATAGGAAAGTTTTGGTTACTATGTTCCCCTTGGCATGTTTTAGTTATGGTAATTTGTTAAACTAATTTTGTAATTCTTTGAAAACATATGATATATTTAAATTCATTTTACTACGGAACTTGCTTAGTTGTTTTCAAGACAGCGTTAATTTTTCTTCCCCATTGTTTTAATGTGATTTTACTATAATTGCAAACTAATGAAAACTAAGAAAACCATATATGACATATATGTCAAGATTTCCCCAAAAGCTTTCCATTAATTTACCTCTCCATAGGGATATGGCAATACTAATTCGAAAAATTCCCACGAATGGGTAGCTAACAGTCACATCCACCAATCTGCTTTCCCCTTGGTAATGCTACTTTCCATCGCACTAACCTCAAGTGACTGCCTTTTCATGTTTGTTTTGTATGTTAGTCAGCATATTGGGCAGAAAGCTGTGGGCTTCTGCGTCTTTGATCAAGATCTCCGATGTTAAAATCCACGCTTGCTTCTATGGAACGCGACTTTATGGCAGGTTGTAGTGTTAACGTTCACCTACAGGAATCTGACGTTGCCCATCACCTGCAATCTGCAGGATTTGGTATCATCGATGCTATCAGTCTTTACAGCCAAGTGCTGTTTCAAAGACCATCGTTGATGCGTTTTGTGTTAAATGTTGAGATAAAAATCAAGATCCAGCATTATTGGTTCTGGCTAGTTAGTTTGAAAATATTCTCTTGGACTTAGCCTCTGAATGGAAGGGATGTGTGGGACTTAGCCTCAGGCAACATAACACGTACGTTAACCATCAAAATATGGACTTAAAAGAAAAAATGTAGCACAGGATATTCCAGTTGCTGGTTGTCATTAGGA
This sequence comes from Lithobius niger, assembly GCA_023313725.1. Lineage (NCBI taxonomy): Eukaryota > Metazoa > Arthropoda > Chilopoda > Lithobiomorpha > Lithobiidae > Lithobius > Lithobius niger. Next base: position 10,548 of record JAHWFP010009882.1, read on the forward strand.
GAAGAGCCATTCTGATGCAGATAGTTGTCATAGTCAAACGCCGATATTCAATAGGTAGCAGTATGGTGCCTTCTCTACTAAGTACAACACCCCGACTGGTACCTAGGTCGTCTGTGGGCCAATTTAGCATCTCACATTGTGCACACAGGATAGTGATCGTGGCTAGACTGGGCAACAGGTGACTCGGTCGCCAGGAAAAGGGTGTCCGCTTGCGAGAGTACAGCTAGTGGTGTGACGAGGTTCTTCCTCTATATTCCCCTGCCACCTAGCAGTACCTGCGTATGCTCGAGGCGCAAATGGTATCTTTGCTATGTCTAGGTGGGCTTCTGCAGTCAGTTACAATCTCAGGGATGGTATCTTCGCACTACAGGCCATTCTGCAAAGCGTGCGAAGTATCCGAAACTGCTGTTTCTTTCGTTCTTAGCAGTATTACTATACTAACTATAGTAAATAGTAGGGTAAAACTAACCTGTCTCAACATGGTCTAAACCCAGCTTACGTTTCCTATTAGTGGGTGAACAATTAAACGTTTGGTGAATTCTGCTTTATTATGATTGGAAGAGCAGACATTGAAGGATCAAAAAGCAATATTGCTATAATCACTTAGCCGCTACAAGCCAGTTATCCCTGTGGTAACCTTTATGACAAACTTTTACTTAAAACACCCAGGGCCGTAGCGAAGGATACTTGGTTGGGGGGGGGAGTGACTGTCATTTTGCCAACTCATCTTATGATTTTGCCAACTGGTTTAAAGAATGCCATTAGTGCTGCTAGTAAAGTACTTTTGTGGGGTCTGCGAAGCTTAGCTAGGGGGTCTGGGGCGGAGCCCCGGAAGCTGAACCATTTTACGCTATTTTAGTGCCTGTTTCTAGCCTCCAGTGAACACTGAAGCAACAAATTGTCAAGCAAATTTTGGTGATTCTTTTATTCATATTTTAGGATGGTAGGTTTCGTAAAAATTTTATTGTGACTAAATCATTTTTTTTTAGATATTTTTTTTTCCAAATTAAATTAAACCGAGTTCAGTTTAGAATTATATAAACAGGCCAGCTGGCCATTGACGATTGAGGGTTGACTTAATTGTACATTTTGGACTTTTAGTAGGCTGTAATGAATGACGACGACTCCTGTGTGCAAGCATAGGCAGCAGGTCAGGGGCAGAAATTTTTTTTTAAATGTACTATCGAAAGGTGAAATTAATGAAATCTTTTTCTCAGTTGTATCCCAAACAACTATAGGCCTAGAGGTATTATTGTAAAAAAAAAACTCTCACATTTTAAAACAAAAACATGCTCCAGTTTTTAAATAATGGAGCATCGAAAGACGAAAGAAATGGCGAAACTTTTTATCTTAGTTTTGTCCAAACCAACTTGATGTATTATTGGAGAAGAGCTTCCACATTTGAAATCAACAGGCTCCATTTAATTTTTTTCCATTTATTCAGGGGATCTTGGAGACCGGTCATTAGTTACGGCCTTGGGGGTGGGGTGGGAAATGAAAACTTTAATGTGACCACTAAATTTTCGATGACTCCCCCTTCAGGCCTGAAAAAAACCTTGATTCCTCCCACCCTAAGGTCCAAAAATGATGTGAACAACCCCACGAAAATATTTTACACCCATCTTTTGTCGAGATTCCTACAAAAGTATGATGAACACACTGTTTGATTGTATGACCACTTCCTAACATAGTCAGAAACTGAAATGCAGAAGACGCCAAGAAACCAGGTGCCAAAGCTTTTCTATATAGTTTTTTGATTTAAAACTGAACTTCCAGGATTAGTATTATTAGTTTCAAAACCTTGTAAACCGCATGTGGGTGTCTGGGGGGCTTGCCCCCCAGAAGCTGATCCGTTTTTGGATATTTTGACTGCTGTAAGTGCCATTTTTGTGGTCCAAAAATGACTTTTTTTCCAGTTGGTTGGTGTGTTTTTTACCTCCCCCTTTTGATGGGACCTGAAAAATTTATGACCTCCCTCTTAAGAGGGTCCAAAAACTTCATGACCCCTCCCATCCTCCAGTCTCCCTGGCGATAAATAATTACCGGTCCCGTAGGGTAATTTTTGCCCTCATTTCGTGGCCTTTGTTTGGGTCACTTTTGTCCTTTAATATGGGATCTTATGAACTCTTATCGTCAAATTTTGGACCTTCGAAATTAACAAGTTTAAAATTTTTAACAACTTTCATTTGAAAAATGTAGTTGTTTCTGCATTAATACAAATTCAAATTTAGTGACGATAGGTTAACAGAAAAAGGACAACAGAAAATCAAACAGCTAATTCAGTTTTTCCAAGTCGGTTTTTGATTTTGCCAACTGTACCCGATTTTCATGAAGTACACAGCTTTAGTTCACGTCACTGTTTTAACTAAAACCAAGACACTGATTGACTAGCAGACGAACTAGTAAATCAAATAGACAACTGCATTAAGTTTTTAGATTTATTTGATATCACAACTTCAGACGGCGATAACTTGGCAGAAGTCCTTACGCAGGGTTTGTTTTATGCAGAGTTTGTTGATATTTCTGTTTTAACCTAAGAAACGTTTTAAATCCTGGCAGTGATGTTGTGTTTTGGTGTATTAATATGCCAGTAATTTTCCACCCTCCTGAAATACCAGTTACGAGTTGCTCCACGCTAAAACCTCTTCTGAGCGGCACTGTCTAACAGAAAAAGAACTAGCCTATAGGAAGTAAAATAGCTAACTCAATTTTTTCTTTTGCCAACTGTGTACGATTTTCGCGAAGTTAATTGTTATCACGACTTCAAACGCGGTGGGGATACAGTGTTGTCCATTTTTTGTTTTTATTTTCTACATTATCTGTGATACTTATAAGTTATGGTGGTGACATAGCAAACAAAACGACCAAGTCAATTTTCAATTTCGCCAACTACGCAAATTTTCGTGGAGCTTCTTTTCCCCCACTCCTTACAGCCTAGCGATGCAGGGAAGCAACCAGAAATGATCAGGGGCAGCGTTTCACTTACTCCCAAGTTACACAGAAGTGTTGTGAAAACTGATGGAAAAAAAATGTATTGTAAACTTTACTTTCAAACTAACGATATGATGATAATAATTCACCAGTACTGCATTTGCAGTGAAAATGCAGTGAAAATTTGTCCGATTTTGCCAACTCGACAACTCGACAACTCGAATTTGCCAACTGTATGTGTTTCTAGGATGGTTGCCCCCCCCCCCCAGTTGCTTCGGCCCTGAAAACACCTAAAGACGAAAAGATCGATAGGCAACGCGTTCACAGTCCACATTCGTTCTGAAACTTGAGATCAAGGCAGCGTTTGCCTTTTCATTCTGCGTGAGGTTTCCTTCCTCACTAAGCTTGCCTTAAGATACCAGCATTACCATTTGACAAGTGTGCAACCTCAGTGAAACTCCCCGCCTGACAGTATATTTAAGGTGGGTCACCACGGGTCACCATTAGAAAACAAGTATTGAATAGAGCAGTGCATGTCCAGAGCAGCTGTACTGCATTCATGGGCCTTTAACGTGTTAACCATAACAGTGGTGTATTAAGCAGAAACGAGTCGACATACGATGGGTATCTTTAGTAGTTAATCGACTGTTGTTAGTAAGTAGTTGATTATTTATGCAGACCAAATACTGCGTCTGTAACACGTTAAGACTATAATTCATGATGTACGATGTGTAAATATTGCATTTACTTCAGGGAATATTTATGGTTCTGTGATGATTAGTAGAGAACAAGAACTATCTATTCGTACGTCTGGCAGACTCTCACTATAACGAACAAAACCATCCAGATCCAGGCAAAGCTAGCTGTAAACCCCTTTATAACAAAAAAAAGAGCACTTGTATTTTTCGAATTTTGTTGGGTTAACACATATTTTTAAAGGTTTGGCAGAGAATAAAATTATAGTTAATTTATAACCAACAAAATTCAGCTGTAATCTTATGTTCAAATGTTTGCTTCGTTGTAAAGTGAAATATAGACAGTAATTTTACCGATTTAGTGGCTCCGTTTTTGATTAGGTCTGCCCAGGGAGTAAATTTTTGAATTTTTGTGATACGGCTTGATAAAGGTGCATTTATACCCCCTTAAATGAAGTCAAGCAACCTGGAAAACAGGTTTTGAACTGGTTTGTAAACAGATTTGGAAAACAGGTTTGTGAACAGGTTTATAAAACAGATATGTAAACAGGTTTACAAAACATATTTGTAAACAGGTTTGGAAAACAGGTTTTTAATCAGGGACGGATTGGGAGGGGTTGGACTTCCCAAGGAATGTACTGAAGGGACCTCTGTGCATATCTGGGGGCCTTCGGAAAGAACCTCAAGGTAGTTTATTTTTAAGAAATCGGCATGAATTTTAAGCAGTTCCAGCACCTAAGAGATGTAATTTCGTAGAAATTTATTTTAAATTTGTCGCCCAACATTTTTTTAAAACAATGGCTTCCTGTAGTTTGATGGGGAGCCCAGTACCCCTCTGCATATTTAAAAAAATCTGCGTTAATTTGAAAAATTTTCCAGCAACATAGAGGTGCATTTTTCATATGAAATCATTTCAAATTTTTCCCCAAAACAATTTTTTTAAGAAAGTGCCTCCTCCAAAGTTGCCTCCCTGGGGATCAACAGGTTTCTGGGCAGATCAATCCGACGATGTTTGTAAGATGGTTTGGAAAATAGGTATATAATGCACGAAAATCTGTGTTTTGGACCAGTGTTATACCCACACAATTGGCAGAAAGGACAGTTCGACGGTAAATACATTACTTCTTATTAAATATTATTATTTTTCTGATTCTTTATTTTTATTTTTAAAATTTAATACAGTCTTTACAGTATTTACAGTACTTTTATATAAATCTTTCTTTATACGTTGTTTTCAAAAGCTGAGCAAAGTCCTTAATTTTGATTGTAAATCGTTGCTCCTTTATGCTTATGTTACTTTTAAAATTTTGGTTATGAGGAGTTACCTACCGAGCATCTTTTTCCTAGCATATTTTGGTTGAAAAGTACCGTTCATGATCTGTAATGTTTGCCTTCACCATAACTATTTAATCACTTGTCCCAATTCATTTCAAATATTGCTTGAATCTATGAAATTTGTATAGGGTTTTAATTATAAAAGTCTAACTTTTTTGGAGGGGGACATTACAGAGTCTTATTTTGAGTCCTTTTGGGTACTTTTTGGAGTCCTTTTACGGGTACTTTTTGGGGAATGTTTTGGGCCGTTTTTGGGTTCTTTGGGGAGCTATTTTGGGGCCTTTTTTGAGTACTTCATGGCGACTTTTGGGGGTAGGTTTTTGACAACTTTGGGATAGTTTTTGGCTTCTGTTTGGTACTTTATGAGGTTCTTTTTGAGGTTTTTTTGAGGGACTTTTTGTACTTTTTGGTACTTAATGGTACTTTTTGGGAAGTTTTTTGATTCCATTTCGGAGACCACCTTGGTACTAACCACCTTGGTACTAACTGTAATGTGGTTAATAATAACAGTAATCACTGCAGTCGTAAAGGTTTGTTCTTCTACTAACAATGGTGATATTAATTGTATCGATTCTTTTCATTTTGATGTATATGAGCATGTCTGGATTTCTCTACGTATGAGTATTTACAGACCCATGGAGTTTTTGCCTCTTTGTTCTATTCTTCGATACCACACTCTCAGTAGGGGGTATTTGTGATAAGGCAGAAACAAACAGACGCACACCCCACCCCAAAAAACCCGCTTCCTGCATGCGGAATTTCTTTGATCTGGAGGAGGGTGAAAATTAACAATTTCCACGTGCGGGTTTTTTTCTGGAAAAGTGTTATTTGCTACCTTTTTTGCGTTTTCATCATTCTGTAGGAGGGTGGGGAAAGTGCTATTTGCTACTTTTTTCATTTTCTTCAATCTGGAGGAAAGTGGGAAAATGCATAAATAAATTCTAAAAAATAGCTTGCTGCGCGCAGGAATTTATCGATCTGGATAAAGGGAGGGGGCCTGCTTCCCGCGTGCAGGATTTCGTCGATCTGGATTAGGGGGGAACACGCTTCCCGCACGCGGGTTTATGTCAATCTGAAAGAGAGCGGGCCCGCTTCACGCACGCGGGGATTTTCATCTATCTGAGGGAGGGCGGTGCTTCCCACGAGCGGGAGTTTTCATCAATCTGGAGGAGGGTGGGAAACTGCTTTTATGTCATTTTTGCATCTTGGAAGTGCAGCAACAGCTAAGAAAGGGTCACCAGGAAACTGGGTAGAGGTCAAAGTGGGTCAAGGTCATCCATGGTGAAGGCCCTTTTGCCACCAAAATGTGTCCTTTGCTACATCAATGTTCTTTTACAACCTAAAAATGTCCGTTTGCTACATAAGTCCTTTAATACCTTAATGTATCCACCTCCAAGCGCTAAGGTCACGTGACCGGAAATGGTGTCATTTGAGGGGCAATGTGATTGCTTCACGAGCATTGGCATTGTAAGAACGCTTGGCATGAATGCTTTCGTAACAACATTATTGGGGTTACCAAAATTGGTTGGGAGTCCTCAAAATCGGGTGCTTCGTGAGCATTTGCTTTCTAAAAACTCTCGAGTGCTTCAAAGCATAAAAATGACAAATTAGCAGCATTTTGGGGGTTCTAAAAACTGGAGGGGTTGCGCGAATGCTCCATGAGCTTTCACATCGTGATAACTGTAAAAAACTTCAAAGTGTGCAAATGGCGAAGTGCCAACATTTTGGAGGTCCCAAAATCGGGAGGGGGGAGAAAGATAGTGCAAATACTCAAAAAGCATTCACATCGTGAGAATGACGAATTGTTAACTGCACTCGCGAGAATGATGAATTAACAACATTCAACTTCTTGTTTGGTTACAGGAGTGTAATTGCATCATGAGCTTTCACAATGTGAGAACTCTCACAAGTTCTTTACAGCATGATGAATTTGCGACATTAGGGAGTTCACAACTTGGATACCCTAAAATTGCTTTTATGAACTTTTGCATATTGAAAATACATCGATGTACTGAACTTGCAATAAGTACCGGGGTCCAGACGACCCAGGAGGTAGGTACACGGCTCGTTTTTGGATTTTACATGCTGTTCCCCAGTAGGTCCCTACAAGGCCAATTCCACATAGCGGTTTTTTTTATTTACGTGTGGTTAACCTTCCTGAGAAGTCCTATCCACATGGTTTTCAAGTTTATTATATTCCGCTGTGCGCTCGTCTTATTGCCAATCTTGCTTTCTTTTCATCCTCTGTCTCGTTTTGTAGACGTTTCCTTTTAGCTGCAGCTTGTTTTGCTAATCTCTCTTTTCTCTGCACCTCGATTTCTTGAGCGTGAGTTTTGCTCTATAAGCAGCTTTTTTGCTAGTCTCTCTTCTTTCTGCACCTTGGTTTCTTGAGTTCAACCTTTGCTCATTGAAGCAGCTTTTTTCTTCAATCTATCTTCTCTCTGAGCTTCAGTTTCTTGAGATTGAGCTTCGCTCTTACCAGCGGCATCTTTCTTCAATGTCTCTTCTCTCTGTGTTTCAGTTTCTACAGCTCGAGCTTCGCTCATAGAAGCGGCATTTTTCGCCACTCTCTCTTTTTTTCAGCTCCGGGCAAAACGAGGCCCATCTTTCTCCTTCCAGTTCTCTTTTTACCGTTTTTCTACTCGCCTCCCATGTAGAGGGGTCCTCCAACCTTCTCCGACGGTTCTCCAGTAGAAAACCTGCGAGCCGCTTTCTCTTTCTCTTCCAACTTCTCCTCGTTCACGTTTTCTTCTTCCCGCATTTTGACACTATACTCTCCTTTTTCTCTCCCTCCTTGTCGCTCATCACGTCGACGTCCGAATCAGAGTCGTCCTCGTACTCTTTCCACGTGCCCCAGTTGTAGTGGCTAATAGCTAGAGCGTCTTCGTCATTTTCCAAAATGAAACTCTTGTCGTCGTACGGCGAGAGGAGGTATTTCGAAACTCGCACCGTCCTCAAATCGTGTCCGACGCTGCATATTTTCGCCAAAATACCTTTTTGCACCAGTGTCGTCGCTCTCAAGGCGGATTTGTAATCGTCAAAGGACAAGTGCTTCTTGACGTACGATCTCTGGATTCCTTTGGCCTTTTTAATGGTCTCTTTTTCCACGTTTTGATTATGTACACATTCGCTTGCAGTCCGACGAACTCTTGGATGGGTATGCCGCCCATCTCGTCTTTCATCTTTCCAAGGACCTGCTTATTCGATTCCAAGGAAAGAGGTGGTCTCGGAGGGGGGGGGGGTAATTACTCGTATCGAAATGATCTTGGTTCTGGAGCATGTCCTCGTACACGTGATCAGTTTTGATTCGGTAGCAGGGCCTGTCCGTGTTGGTGAAGAGGAGCTTTACTCAGTTTCCGTACTTTGGCCAAATAAACTCTTAATGGAAGTCGTACATCTCGAGTTTAGACAGTTCCAAAATGGTGAATCCCAAGTAAGTAGGGAGAGCGCACCAAATACTTCGAATAAGTTGGTTGATTTGCACAAGGTTTTCGTTCAAGATCTAGAAGGAGTCAACGTGGGGTTGTGACGTGTATTTCAACGCCCTCTTAGTGTCGGTGCATAACTTGAAATCGAGCCGATTTTGTTTGTTTTTCATGGTCTTGCCAAAAATCGAGTTATTCAAGAGTTTAAGTAGTCCTCGAACGGAGCGGTCGATACTTGGCTTCTTAGCGGTGTTGAAGTCGATGTACTCCCTCATCCACGGTTTCTGGTTGAAAGCAAGGACTCTTCAGATGCAGTGTAGAACTAGCCCGTGACGGCGGTAGAATTTCAGGTTCCGATAGTGGATAATGTACTTCTGCTTGTGCAGAAGATTCGGAACGAGCTTGGTGTTGGACGAAGATTTAATAGCGTGCTTCAAGTCTTCGGCCAAATCTCTCGAATAAAAGGACAAGAATTCCTTCCTAATATCAATCTACTCAGAGCGAGGGGGTTAATCGTTTTGATCGTTGTGAAGCTCTCTGGGATACTCGAGATCCACTTCCAGTAGGTATCCGACGTCCGCGTCATCCTGCATGGTGTCTACGTTCTTCCCTCGTCAGGTATCTGAAGCCGTCGTAAGGTAGTTTTGCGCACATAGCGAAGCTGTAAAGGTAGTTCATGTCCAAGTCTACTATGTAGGTGGAGGGTTCGTGAAGATCGAAGTCGGGTAGGAACTTGCCGTTGGCTCTCGCAAACCTCTTTCCTACAAAGGAAACATCGCCTCAAACGCCGGAAATTGTTAGGTTATGCTTCCCGACGTGAGTGAAGAGTTCCAACTTGGATTTCATCATTTTGAGCAGAGTTGCTCAGCTAAATCCCGGAATGGGTACGTAATAGCAGGGATCCAACTTGTTGTTATCCTGGCAAAATTTTCTAAAATCTTCGAATAAGCAGGAAAACGTCCGTCCTTTAGTTGATCTTATGGTACGAACCAAATTTCTTCTTTTCATCTTGAGCCAAAGGTTGAACACCTGAACGTACTCATCATGTTCGTCTTTCAGCTGGGAGAAGAACGACATTCTCGATGGTAGTTCCTCCTTATCGCAAATGGTCATGTCTCGCACGTGCTCGTAAGGATTGACGCCCTTTCACGTCAGGCAATTACGAGCGTCCTCTCGAGACGTGCTGTCCTGAAACCAAACAGATTTTAGGCAGGAGTCCAAGTCCACTTCGAGGATGGGGAAGCCGACTTTGCTTTTCCTGCCGTTCTCCACCAGAGTGTCCAATGAAGCTTTCAAGAAACTTAGACTGTCCACGAATCGAAGATTTACGCCCTTCTTTTTAATCGTCATCCTCTAAAACTTCTCCGTATTTCGGACAGTGACTTACACTTTTCCCATAAACTTGTACACGGCGGATACCAGGAGGTGCATGTCGTAGCCTTCTAGGACGTGGAACACGATGGGAATGATTATCTGTTCTTGAGCGCTCAAGTTGCGTTTTGAATATGCGGCTCCCCTGTACTTCACGCTGATGTGGCAATGGTCCCTCACCTTTTGCTCGCTAACATTCTTGGGGTCTTTGCAGTCGAAGGGTTTTTCGCAGTAATGGCAGGCGGAGTTGTGAGAGTTGCTGTTTGTTTCGGCTTGTTTCAGCTTGGGTGAGTTGCATCGGTTTCACATCTTTCAATAGTGTAAGGTAATCTTGGGCTTCGTCCACCATGTGTTCGTTAAACACGTCGACAGCATCTTCTCCCAAGTAATATTGCTGGCTGACAATTTCCCCGTTCTATCCCACAATGATGTAACCGATGCTGTAGGGAGCGTGCTGATGGATTTTAGTTGTCGAACTCGTTGAAGTTTCGGGTTGAGCGGTTTGCACGGGGCAAAGGATACATTCGAAATCAGCATAGACGATGTGTGGGAAGGGGTTCTTATGGTTGAAATGCCGAAAGTTAAGAAAGTTTTCTCTGAGTTACTTGAATTTAAGCACTTGCGTGGTGTTGATTTTCACGCATTCTTTCCGGTGAATCGAGAGCATCCATTCTTTTCCGAACCCGGCGAAACAGTTCCGGCAATAGAACTTGACATTAGTGCCCGTACCTCGGAAGTGTAAAATTCCGGCGATGTCTCTAATGGTTATAAACGGGACAGAAAGCCAATTGGGCTCGATAAGTGTTAAATAAATACGGATGCAAACCTATTTACTTTGCCTTTTGGATTTAAATGTCAGACTGCCTGGGTGGAAATCGAACCTACGACCTTTGAAACCAAAGGCCGGAGTCCTACCACTCAGCCATACTGACATGGCGCAGTAATGGCGCGGTAATTGGTGTTCACCGTTCCAGAGTCTTCATTGTATTTGCTGCCCAGCCAGAGAAGATTGATGGGTTGACCGTCTAAATTTGTTGAGACACGAAGTGGGTACAATCCTTCTACGTTGTGAAAACCTATAACGTTAATGGAGAGATCGTTCGCCTTTTCAAATTTGTCGCTTTCACCGAGCTTCATTGTGTAAGAAATCATGCTGGTGTCGAGCATATCTAGGACTCAACATAATCTTCAGGGTCTTCGCTGGTCAACTATAATCCCGCGGCCAGTACCGAGTGCAAAAGGCATTTCTTGTTGTTTAAGTTTAGCACGTTAACCACGGCCTATGGCTTGCCGGCGAGCGCCTTCAGGAGCGAATCTACGATGATGCCTGCAGCGGTTTGTTCTTTGCCTTCCTGATGATGAAGTAATTCAATCGTGAAATAACCCAACAACTTCCATTCTCAGTGAAAGTGTCGATGGAACTTTGGATCTTATCGAAGGCTTCGTCCAAGAGAGCGGGAATATCGTCCGGGTTGTAGATTTCTGAGTATCAAGACCAGAAACCTGCCTGAATTACGGTCGTATCCCACACGAATTCAACCCCAAGCAGATTTGGGTCTTGCAGTTTACCATCTGGTTTAGACAAACCAGTAACAGCTATTCTAAGGCCAGTCGAACCAATAGTAGAAACTGCAGTGGATCGATGATTCCCAATTCTTCCGGCAGGGACATCTTGTATTGATGGTAGCAGTACCCCTGCATTTGGATTAAGGGGCACCTACCCTAAAATGGGCGTAACTTTGGAATTTTTTTCTTTCAATGTAACTACCACAGAGTAATAATTTTTTTCTACCTTAAAGTATGTTGAAATTCTAGTCTGGAGCATATTTTAAATTTTGATTTGGTCATTTTTTGTAAAAGTTCCGTACCGGTACATTTTTGGTAAATTTGCAGGCAAATTTGCACTTTTATACTGCTACTTTGATAACGTCGGCAAAAATTAGAGAACATGAATGAGATTGGGCTCTAAATCATCTGTATACACAGCACTGTCATGTAGACTAAGATAATTCTGCTACTACATATTTTATAATAGAATCACAATTTGCATACAGCGTAAACCTATATAGCCCAAGTTTTGAGATTTTTTAAAAACTACACCGGAAGTGTGTAGAAGTATGATTTTAGTCCACTTTATAGTCACCACACATGGGAACATGTGAAAAAATGTCAAGTCATTATCTCAATTCTAAGGAAGGTTATGATGTTTCTAGAGATTGATTCGCGATCCGAGAAAATCAAGTTTTAATGTGAAACTTATAACCTTACGCAATGCTACCTAAACCTTAAAAAAAAGTTTTTTAGCCATGAAAGGTCTCAGTTAATAAAAAAACGGTTGTAGCATGAAAATTATGTGTTACTGCACCAGAATACCTTAGACAAAAATTTTTTTGGGGTGGGAACATTTTTGGAGTAGGTGCCCCCTTAAATGAACGCAATGCATATGATATACACGTTACCTGTCGACGAACCACTCGCATTCTGCTTTCAGAATGGACGAGTGTTCTGACCGAAGGTGATTGTGTAATTGATGTTGGGAAGCGTACATTTCCGCGCAGTTAACGCAAATGAAATATTTTTTAGTATCCATTCTGAAAATAATAAAATATTTATCCTTTTTTATTATTAAGGAAGAAAAAAATTGAGGAGGGGAAGGAAATAAAATAATTTTTTTTAGAGTTATTACATTGAAAAAGTTTTACATGGAAAAAAGGGAAGGACATATTTATTGAAGTTTGTAATATTGTCCGTCCAACTGTTGTATTTAGCATTACTGCCCTTCCAGTTAACGAAGTAAAGCATTTTCCATCTTTTCCTTTCTTCTTACGTAATACATGTTCTACTAAAAACAAATTGGGAATTAGAGTTTTTTAAAGTCCCGTTTCGTAAAAACCTCCAAGAACCGGTTCACCTGACTCGTCTTTTAAAAGATAACTAACCGGCTGGGTTTTTTATACTTTACGAATCGTGAAGACTTTGTTGGTAAAATTTTGTAAATACCCTTCATCGCATTATTTCCTATGGCGAATTTAGGTTTGATCAACAACCATTAGTAGTAGATAAAATGGTATAAAACAAGCACTTTTGAACAGTCCCCCAGTCCCCCTTGCTGCACCTCCTTCCTTTTTGCAGATGGGGGGGGTTCCTAATATTTTTTGCAGTCGTTTTTTTTTAAAGAGTTATGCTGTTTGTGACAGCATTTTTCGGCGTGCAACTTTCTCATTGTGTCCTTTTTGTTGCTGGTTTATTTGTTTTCTAAAGTGTTGTTGTTTGGGGAGCATTTTTCACAAGTTTTACGGATGAGAGGTGTGACTTTCTAGTGCGTGGATACAAACCCTCTGGGAACGGGTATAAAAGGTGCGGAAATTCTGTCGATCTTTATAGCAGCCATGGCTGCCAAGTACGATGTGGTCTCGAGGTTCCAGTGCAAGTAATGCAAAGTTGAGTTTTTATTGCAAGAAGAGGTGGAAAGTCATTTGGACAAGCCTTGCGTGTTAAACTTTACGCGTCTCGATTGTGGACGACTCGTTTCAATGTACGATGAATTTTTAGTGCACTACGACTGATGCGATGGATAAATGATTACGCCCGAAAATATCAAGTTTTGTTGTATATATTACTGCAAAGCTTGTTGGAAGTATTTTCCCGACTTGGCAAAAGCTACAGTTCACACCAGGATTTCACATTCATCTCTTCCAACGAACGAAGAGACGGTTTCGGAATATAAAAAAAAGGACCAACGATGTTTGACGAAGGAAAAAAACGAGAGCTTCCAATGTCTGACAGTGAGATTTTTACGTCAATACTGCGAAAAGACGTTCGGGAACAAGAGATATAAACGGAGGCACAAATGGCGTCACAAAGAAAAATGTAACATAACATGAGAATCGTACGGTGAGACTTACTCGGACAATCTCGCGTATAAAAGGCACAAGTGTGAAGGGGCTGTAAAACAATGTAGAAGGGAAATTGAATAGTCGTAAAAAAAAGACTTAAATTGTCTTTTCCTAAACTCAAGCCCCAGTTAAAGGAAGGAATAATTTTTCAAATACCAGCAAATTTCAATCTTAGTAAACAACGTCAGATCTCTAGATGTACTTATAATAGAGGATATCAGAATTGACTGGGCCTTGTCCTACATGATTGACGATTTGAAAGCCAAGACAGAGGTGACAGATGATACCGAGCTCGAGGTGAGGCCGTTCAGTTTGGAGGGTTTGATATTGTGCGCGATGCTTTCAACAGATGCTTCTTAACTTTCAAGTGGGATTTTACGCAGGATGAAATGCACTACGAGCCTTTGATTTTGTTGGAACAGTATGAGGACAAATATTGGTATCTTTTAGAACAATGTCGACGTCTTATGGTAAACATAAAAGCTAAAAATAGGATTATGCATTCTCTTCGAAAAAGCGACGGAAAATACGAAAACTGTTAAAGCTTTTTTAACTCCAAACTGGTCAGGGTGGGGAGCAATGAGGTTCTTTCGGAAACGTCGAACAAGATTCTGCATAGTATTGGATAGTTTGCAGTGGAAGGAAGTGGATGGGTTGTCAAGCAATGTGTGTGCTCCGAACTATGAGGAATTTATAGACCTTTTGCAGGGAAAGGTTACGTACCACTCCCCAACAATCTCAAACTAGGTTCCGATATACTGGTCAATGTGCCTAGTGAAGATGATAGATGTTTTCTGTGGTCCATGTTGGCTAGTATACACCCCGTTCTGTCTTCGCAACATGATTGGGATACGAAATATTACCTGTCTTGTACCTGTCTAGTTGTAGGTGTGTTGGACCCCGTTCCTTAATCCAAAATCGTGGCTTTCGAAAAAAACAACATATCGGTATCTGTTTTTGGATTCGATGATGACGAGCCTCGCGTTTATCGCGTGTGTTCCTTAGTTGAAAGTAAGCATCACTTGACTTGCTTCTTCTCAATGGACACTACATGATGATAAAAGACTTCTACAGATTCATCACGAGTTTCAACCCCAACAAGTGCTTGAAGTTTTTTTGCAAGCATTGCTTACACGGTTTTAGAAATCATTTCAAGTATGAAAACTACCATCTTCTTTTTTGCAAGGGAGTTCCGTTTCAAAAGACCTCGTTGCCCGACAATGACATTATCCGGTTTAAAAATTTCAAGAACAAGCTCAAAAGGTTGTACATAGCTTACGTGGACTTTGAAGCGGCACTGCACCCAGTCTCCAGTTACTTACACCAGAGTTAACCACATACACCAAGCGTACAGTTTTGCCTACATGATTGTTGACCACTTAGGTGGAGTATTTTCCAAAAAGTTGCACAGAGGAGTAGACTGCGTGCAAGTTTTCTTCGAATCTATATTAGAGGTGCACAAAAAGATTGTGGCTTATATGGATTCCCACAATCAACGAATGAAACGTCTGATCAAGGAGCACTGGTTGCTGTACAAAGAAGCTGCAGTGTGCCATATCTGCAAACAAGGAGCATTTACTCCTCAAGAAAAGTTTAACGGGTTTACGAAAGTACGAGACCATGACCACATCACTGGTGAATTTAGAGGTGCCACGCTCAGCAAGTGAAACTTTGCTCACACTTTAAAGAAAAACATAGCAGTTGCTATGGATAAATTCGAAAAATACGACAGTCATTTCCTCGTGTAGGCTTTGAATTCATTTAAAGATTTAAAGGCTCTGCATAATGTCAGGATCATCGCTAAGAACAAGGAAGAATCAGCAGCATGAAATTAGGCAGTCTTACTTTCATAGACAGTGTAGCATTTATGACGGCATCGTTGGAAACTCTAGCTTCGAACTTAAATAGCTTCAGGATCATGGACAAACTTTCGAAGGTGAATCCGTGGAACTCCTACGAGGCCTTTGGCAAAAAGGTGTGTTTCCCTATGAATACCTGACAAACGTGGAAGTGTTTGAAGAGAAGTGTTTACCTCCCATGTCTGCATTTGCCTCATTGTTGAAAGGAGCGATCTGCACCGAATCTTATCAACACGCAATGAACATTTGGGATTTAGGCAAATGCAAAACGTTTGGAGATTACCACGACCTGTATTTGTGGACAGATGTCGGGCTTTTAGCCGATGTGTTTGAAAACTTTAGAGCGACGAGTATGGCTAATTACAGATTGGACCCCTCCCATTACATTTCTACACCGTCCTTATCTTGGGACACAGCGCTCAAGAGAGCGGGAGTGTCTTTGTATCTCTTCACTAACATTGACATGCATCTTATGGTGGAAAAGGGTATAAGAGGCATTGTCTCATTTATAGCTAGAAGTTACGCTAAAGCCAACAACCCGTATATACCATCTACCTGCGACCCTGATAAAAAGAATTCGTACATCATATTTTTAGACTTCAACAACTTGTACGGTTGTGTTATGTGCGAGTATTTACCTACCGGAGAGTACGAATGTGTGCCGCAAGATTGGCTCGAGGATATAAATCTTGATAATTACGGAGATGAGAGTGATACAGGGTTGATATTAGAAGTGGACTTGGAATACCCAAAGATGCTTCATGCATCGCACAATGATTTCCCGATAGCCCCGGAGCACATGAAACTCACAAAGTCCTTTCAACCGTCAGGCAATCGAGGACTTGCAGTTAACGTACAGCAAAGGTCTAAAGCTAGCCACTAACCTTTTTTCAAATAAAAAGTATGTGGTGCAATATAGGAATTTGAAATACTACTTTTCCCTCAGCATGGTACTCAAGAAAATACAGCGCAATCAGTTTTAAGCAAGCGCCTTGGCTGAAACCTCACATCGAGTTTAATAAAAAAAACGGCAAGCGGCTACTAACGATTTTAACAAAAACCTCTACAAATTGGTGAATAACAGCATTTTTGGTAAGACGATAGAGAACAAGCGCAAGAGAAACAACGTCTTGATAGCAACAACGAAAGAGAAAGCCATCAAGTACGCATCTCACCGATGTACCACGAGTTTCACTTCTCTATGGAAGGATTTGGTAATTTACAAAGATGCCCACAAACATCATCTTGAACAAGCCCATCGTGGTTGGTTTTAGCATCTTGGAATTGTCAAAGTTCCTAGTCTACTGGTTTCACTACGACCACTTGATGAAAAAATACGGACCAGAGAGATGGAAAATCCTTGTCACGGATACGGATAGTTTGTATTATTCGATAGAAACGGACGATATTAAAAAAGATATGGAAGAGGATGCGTCGTTCGATACATCGGACTATCCCAAAGATTATTTTCTACACTCCAACATCAACAAAAAAGGTTTTGGGGAAGATGAAAGACGAGAGCGCGGGGTGCCCAATTTCCGAGTTTGTAGGTTTAAAGTCGAAGCTCTACAGCATTTTTCAATCGGATGGGAAGAACAAAATGGCTTGCAAAGGCATTAAGAAAACAGAACAAGTGGTGCACGAAAAACGTACAAGAATGTGCTGTTTAATAATAGCATCGGGAGAACTCTGGGGTCTTACATTTTTTCAGTCCCTATGACGACAAGAGATGGGTCTGTGATGATGCAGTCGGTACTCTAGCTTACTCTAGTACATGTTGATGTTATGACACCTAAGTAGCGCTTTAAAGTTGTTATTGTAGAACTCACTACTAAATCGACTTGTAAACTTTTAGGGGTGGTCGCTACTGAAAGTATCTTCTTGAAAGCTTCGGTTACATCTACACCGGTTTTATATTTAAGAGGAATGGCTCAAGCAAACTTGGACATGACGTTAATGCAAGTCAATAGGTAGTTAAATCCTTTATTTAGGTAAGCGTACGGTATCATCTCCACCAAGTATGCCTGCCATAGATCGTTTAGGCCCAATACAATCACCTTCCGTCTCGGAAAATTTTCCGCGTTGGTTTCTGAAGTTGTTTACGAGTTGATCCATTTTTTTATTTCCTATTCCGAGTTGAGATTTGTTTTCCTGATTTTATTAACGATGGAAGTGGCTAGCTTTTCCCTCCATGCCAGAGATGGATCCTCTCTTACCCTTTGAGCTTTTGAAATTAGAACTTCATCGGCGGCGTGTCGATCTTTTAAGTCCGAGCTCTTGGCGTAAGCTATATCGTGTCCTTTGCAAGCTTCGTCTCGTTTATTTATTCCAGGATCTCCTCCTACCAGTCGCTTATTCAGCTGAGTTCCAAGACGGAAGTATTGATACCCCGGTAAATGTATTTCAACGGGCAAGTTATCTATGATTGTTCATGAGTCCCTTCCCCACTTTGACGATGTTAGCTTTTTTTGTACCACATACATCGCAAAACACTATCTCAATCGGTCTGTTTTTTCATTAAGTTGTAGAGACGGGGGGCATCGACTGGTTAGGAGTCGAACGTTTACATGTGATGCAATATTTCATCTCGAGTTTTTTTACGGTTGCTCTTTTTTACTATACTACAACCTTTTTTCATATCTTTAAAAAAAAGACATCATGGATTCCTATTCGATTATTCTCACCGACCGGCAAAGACACCAACTTGAAAATTAATCTAAACCCATTCATTTGGACTCTGAAAAAAATTACGAATTGGCCCTGTTTAATATAGATACCTATAACAGCATACAGAACATCACGTCAAAAAATAACGAAATTTAGTACACTACAGATGCTGGCGCTTCATGGCACAAAGTGTTAGCAAGTCCCGGTTCTTACGAAATTGAGCATTTAAATCAATTTCTCAATTCAGCAATCGATTCGAATGGCCACTTTAAGGATGCCATTACGATTCTTCTGAATCTAAACACTTTAAGAACCAACTTGATAATTACCGATCCGAATTACGGAATATTTTTTCGGGTGATAAGAGTTTGGCTTCAGTATTGGCATTTGACTTAGGCAACTACGTGAGAAGCCAAGAAAATCAAAATACAGTCGACATTATGAGCCTCAACACAATTTTCGTACAGTAGGATATCATCGGCAATTCGTACCTAAACAGCGACACCCAGCCCACTTTATATTCCTTTTATCCCAATTCACCGAGCGGTTTCAAAATCTGACAGCCCCCTCATAATATAATTTACGTCCCAGTTACTACAAAGTTAATCAGAAGTATAAGAGTTTGGCTCACGTCTCAGACCAAAGAGCCATTGGATTTAAATGGTGAGACGCTCACGATACGACTACATTTGAGATCTACGAATTAAAATTTTAAAAAGGATAAAAATGCTAGTGTTTGGAAAAAAGGGAAGCACTCTTTCTTAATTTTAACTCTTATAGTAAAAAAACAAACGGTTTGCTACCTAGAAACAAAGCTTTCAACAAATTCATAACAACACCAGAAAATGAGCGTAGTAGAAAATTACTTAAAAATCAACGAACCTTCGGTGTACGATTCATCAGTCAAGTCTTACACGTACCACGAATACAATCCTATTGTTGACACCAATCTCGACAATGTAAATTCGGAAATGTGCATACAGGTAAAACACCAAGATTTATTTCTGCACGTTGCCAATAGTTACCTCCAGATTAAAGGGAGTTTGCTGAAGGACGATGACTCTGCTTATGCCGATGCTGACGTAGACGCGTTGATTAATAATGCTCCCATGTTCCTGTTTTCTAATTTCAAATACCATCTCGGTAATAAACAAGTCAACAAGTTAAATTATCCGGGGTTCGGTATTCTGATGAAGGGACTGCTCACCTACGGCTTGGCGGAGCAACCAGCTCTGCTCGGTCAGTTGCTGAACGAACCGACAAATTAGGATTCAAACACGTCAAACGCGTCCATCATCATTGAAACAACTCCCAAGGGAAGCTTTACCTTTGCCATCCCTCTGAATCATATCATGGGATTTTTTTGAAAATGACGATGAGCTAATCTACGAAACTAAACACGTGCTTAAACTCATGAGGGCGAGTAACACTAACGCCATCTTCAAAGCAGCGGCAGCGGCCAATAGAAAAGTTGTTCTAAATAGCATCAGCTGGATCTTTCCACATGTCACTGCCTCGGACGATCAGAAACTTAAACTCTACAATCTCATCGACCACGGAGCGTTTAGGATTTAGGCACTGGCATTACGATAGCTGCGTGCTCCTTCAAAATACTAGCTTCACCTGGCACGTGCTGACTATTTCTGCTGTTGAAAAGCCTAGGTGGATAGTTCAAGCTTTTCAAACTAACAGGCAGGAATATTTAGTTTAAAATCTTAGCGTGTTCGATCACTGCAGTCTGCAAAACGCTCACATGACTCTAAATTCAGAAAAATATTCGTTTCTCGATATGAATGCAAATTATACTACTGGGGAGTACGTCGGCTTGTTCAGAATGCCGCATCAACTTAGGCAGCAGTGCTATGACACCAACGACTTTTGTTTCGACTTGCTTCAGTTCAAGAAAGCCAATCCTCTCGTGGTGGTGGATTGCTCCAAACAGTCCGAGAGGCTTCATTCGGGAATCGTGGATGAACAAGTCAAACTGAAGGTTAGGGCAGCACTGCCAGCTAACACTACTTGTAACGCTTAATTAATCTAAAGTTGGACAGAGGCAAAGTCGAAGTTGTTTATTAAATAATAACGATAATAATAAAAAGATGTGATGCTCAAAACAAAATCATGAAAAAGGAAAGGCGGCTTTTTGCCGTTGGCATTGTTAGGACTGGTTTTATCTGGGATTGGAGGATTGGCGGGCGGGACTGTAGGGGTGGTATCTGCTGTAAAAAAAAGGCACAAAGCGATGCAAAAATTCTAGCTCAACTAGTGCGGCATCACAAACAAATGGAAGGTACCGACTCAAAGAAAAAAAGTTAAGCAAAAAAAGAAGCAAAAAAAATTGCCCCATAGCAGAGGGCGTTACTTAAGACCACCCAAGGTTTAATCAACTTTAATAAATCTTAACGAACTTTGATTTAAACGGGTTGGCTAGAGTAATGAAAATTCCAAAATTCAGAGCTACTTTTAGTAAAGACACGCTTCCCTTGAAACTTTGGCCTTCTGGCCCCAATTGTCTATTTAAAACAAGCACTCGTGGTATTATAACTGAGAATTTCCCTGACAGACATTTGCTCACTTGATCGTGTACTAAATTCGCCCAATCACAACCGACTTAGTGATAATCACGTAGTAGCTTTCAAAAGCTTTTGTGGATAATACGGCTACTGTTTTCGCACAAAGCCTGTAACCTGACATTAAAACTAACGAATGCTAATTATTTTACAATTCTATCCTGAGCGTGTAGCGCGAGGGGTATAATTTCAAATTAATTAGCATGAGTTAGTTGTAGTCTGGTTGCAGGCTGAGTGCGAAAATATTATTAGCTGTATTATCCACAAAAGCTAGAGGGCTGTTTTATTAGAGTATATCCCAATTTAAAAATAAATAATAACAAATGGATTAAGCGCATTATTTGCCTTAAACTTGGAAGATTTCCAAGATGGAGACGGAAGTCACTGGTCAGCTTATTCCACCATTTCGGGAGAATCTTGTTATTCTGATAGTTTTCGCAACATGGGTCCTCCCCGTTCAGTGGCAAACTACTTGGGACCGGGAATAAAATACACTTACGAACACGTACAAAACTTTGACCAGATTTGGTGCGGTCACTTTTGCTTACTTTTTTAAGCCCCTTCTCTAAGGCTCATGATTACGAAGCTGGTTTAGATAGGATGAGAAGAGTCATCTAATGAAAAGTGACATTCAAACTTGACTGGAAATAAATGTCTTCTGCGTGAAACTCTTCGAATGCCTCTACCGCGATGGGCAAATTTTTTCTATTACGTAAGGAATTTGGTAAAAAGTAACTGTCGAATGCTCGTCCTTTACTTTAGTAATGTAAAGGGCTCTCGTACCCATTTTACCCGTTTTACATTTAGCAACTAGTGCAATGTTCGGATAGCTACAGTATAAAATTGCTTTATGAATTAAACGTGAACTTGTACACACGAAGCTCGATAGAGGACCGGAATTAACGAACTAATCGCTCGATTTTCCAAAGGGCTTTTCATTCTGAAACTGATCAGCATGAAACTGTTTTCATGCACAAATTTCTTCGTAGGCGCGTCACTCGGCAAAGTTGGTTCGCTTAGGTTTCTAATCAGTTTGCTCGCTGCATTAAAGTGCTCTTTCCGATCGTCTTGTAACAAGCAAATGTTGTCAACGAATACCTTAATAACAGCATTAATCACCAAAGTAGAATCGCTTAAGTTTCTAATCTGCTTGGGGCTTGCGTTGCAGTATACTTTCTGGTCGTCCTGTAATAAGCAAATTCTGTCAACGTACACTTTTGTTGCCGCATCAGCAGCGTGCTGGGGGAAATCTACGTCATTAATCTGCTTCTTCTTCGCGTAAAAATTCCCGTCAGCTTCATCTAAGTATAATGCATTTTGTTTGATGGTAGATATGGTGGAAGCCAACTCTTCGGAGAGATGAGTAATGGCAGGAAGCAAGTCAGTTTTATGTTTCTGAACGTCCATTGCCAGAGTACCAATCTGAGAATAATTTACTGCATCTACAGGTTCGATAGTAGTTCCAACTTTAGTCACACGCTTGCTTTGCATGTCGTAGTTGTTTTCGGGGGTTAAAACATACCCTAGTCCAATCTGTCCAGTCGGACCGTTTCCCACCACTTCGCCCCTTCCCCTCTCATCCTTTTCAGGGATTGTCCAAACTTATTAACAGACATCTTTTTTTTTAAATATACGAATCTACTCCCCCCACCCACGTATGATAGTGGCCTTGAACAAAACAGCTGAAAAAGTTTTTTTGAACCAAAAAAGGATGTACGATGGAATTTTCTGAAAATAACTGAACATTTAGGGTTGTATTAGGGTTGGTTTTAAGATTCACTTAAATTTGAATGGAAGACCTGCCCTAAGTTCAAAACCTGAAGTCAGAAGTACCAAAAAAACTAGAAACTTACTGAAAATGTTCCACAGCATAAAAAGCTGAAATCAGATAATTCTCATGCCTCCCTCCCCCCCCCCCAAAAAAAAGCACACGGTGACAGAGTAAGGAATGAAACAAAACAACATGCATTAAAAGACTGGGTTT
>JAHWFP010009882.1:33380-54083 GCA_023313725.1 Lithobius niger
AATCTATTGCAAAAAAACTTACTGAAAGTTAAAGATGATAAAGGAACAAAAATTAGCAATGGTAAAAAGTTTAACTTATCACCTTCCATACAGTTTAACGATTTAAAGGGCACTGGAACTCCTTTTTCGAACGAAAAATCAAAATATAAAGGCTAGATTTTGCTCAGCGAACAGGAAACTCAAAAATTATTGAAAAATCTTAAACGGTACATCTCTAAGAAAACTAGAGATCGAGTGTCAAGATCAGAAACCAGTTTTCTTGACCATGTTCAGTTATTCTAATTCTATGCACACATCTTCTCCCTGTTACGCCTCTTTAGAAAGGCAAGTGACTGCAATAAACCGCTGTCTTAGCAGTTGGGTTTACGAAAATATACACAAAACAAAAGGTAAACTTAACACAAATGTAATAGATAAACCGTGGTTTAACTTACCATCTTACGGTGCTTTATACTTGATGGAAGTTACTGGGAGGATTAATGCAGTATACAGTCCAATGATTCTCCCAGTAACGTGAAGTTATGGTGTAGCGTTGAATATGGAGTGGTGCATCCAGACATCTCCAGTGAGAGGTTTTCTGATGATGACTTCATGAGTTTAGTAACTCTGCAAGCATTAAAAAATGTGATGGAAATTAAAAAAAAATACGACTTTTGTACCCAAGAAAGAACCGAAAAATCACTCATTCTTGCCTTCAAATATCAGATGCTTAATTATAGGGACCGCAAATTGTGGAAAAACTAACTTACTGTTTAATTTCATCTGTAACAAACTATGGTTGGATTAGGACAGATTGTTTATTTACAGTAAACTTTATGTCAACCAAAGTACAAAGCATTGAAGTCTGTATTTACCGAAATTAAGAAAAAAATTGGAATGGATGTCGCATTTTTTTTCATGGTTCTCAAATAGATTTAATTCCGCCCGAAGAACTGGACCCACAATTTAGAAACCTTATTCTGTTTAACAAATGCATTTTAGATAAACAAAAAGTATTGAGCGCTACTTTGCTCAAGGATGCCATTCGAACGCCGATGTCTTTTTATTGCAGTCAGTCCTACACGAGAATTCCTAAACAAGTAGTTAAAGACAATGCAAATTTAATAATTCTTTTTCCAGTAGATGAGTTAAATTTGAAACACGTTTACGAAAATCTGTTGGCCCTGACATGGAATTTTTCAGAGTTTAAAACGTTGTGTAAAAATTGTTGGAAAAAGCCTTACGGGTTTTTATTGATTAACAAAACGTTAAACGAGGGTAGAATCATTTTTGCCTATTAAACAAAAGTGTGGAGCTAAAACGAGAAATTGCAAAACTCAAAAGACGTTTAACTAAAAAATTATAAATCGACGTTTGGGCAAGAGAGAGCAAGCAGAATCGCTGCAACAATTTTTTAAGCCTGTAGTAAGCACCCTGAAACCGAGACCGGTTTTCGGTGCAACCACGCAAACTACACTGATTAAAAACACTCTTGCCACACAAAGTAAACCGATTAAAGCTTACAACTATGAAGAAAGTGACAAGGATGACTACGAAGCATTGGGTTTATCCCCGCGACCTTCCCAAGCCGTTACTCCTAGTGAAAAAACATTGTCGACCTCTCTCAATTTCAGTCTCGCCGAATATTCAACACCAGCTCAAGCTCCTATAGTGCAAATTCCTCCCGACACCAAAACCGAATACGCTTCTACGAGCACTGGTCATAAACTCACCCATACATATTCTGCGGCACACGCAAGATGCATTTCTACCCCGCCTGAGCTTCCTAACATCACCACAGTAAGGTCCCTCGATAGTTTGTCACCTGGTCAGAATATTGGAGACACTGATAAATATTTTTTGGAAAGATTTTTTGAAAATCCCAAAGACGGGCTACAGTATGATAAGAAAAAAGGTGAGCTGACGTTTGGTAATAAAATGGTTAAACTCTTTGAAACTGACATGGTTGTTGTAAACCAACAGTACGTAGGGAGGCACGGTTTGTGGAGTTTGCTAATTTTCAAAGAATTAAAAGAAACTTCCATCGCGCCAGAAGTTAAAGCAGCTTAAGTGGCCATGTTAAAAAATACTAAGGCTATTTATCACAACAACGACTCTAACACTCATAAACCAAAATCAAATCGGAGCGCCAAGTACAGGACTGTTATCGCTTCTATTTGGGAGGACCTCAAGAAACAAGGGACCGGCATGGTTAAAAAAGTGGATAGCAGAGTGGATTGTGGATTGTCAATCCTAATGAACTGGTAAAGAGACTCAGGCTTTTGTATAAATCCACTCTGGCAGGGCACGACCTGCATCGAAACGAGATGCTTTTAATTTTATCAGAAATGCAACAAAGAAAAATTATAAGTGACCACCAAAAACACTGGCTTATCTAAATTTGAGGTTAGGTTGAATAAATCAAGAAACAGCTTATTCTGGCTTACCTGTCTGGTGAAATTCGGACAAAGCAACTGACTTTACATGTTAACCATTACTTTTAGCATAACATGTAAAATTACAAACATCTCCCCCCTCTCTAGGAAAAAAGTGGCTTGCATATCTGAAATTCGAATCAATGCAACTGACTTTACATGTTAACCATCACTTTTAACATAACATGTAAAATTACAAACATCTTCCCCCATCCCCCTCTCTAGAAAAAACTGGCTTACATGTCTGAAATTTGAATCAAAGCAACTGACTTTACATGTTAACCAATACTTTTAACAAAACTTGTAAAATTACAAACATCTTCTCCCTTCCCCCTCTAAGAAAAACTGGCTTACATGTCTGAAATTCGAATCAAAGCAATCTGAATTTACATGTTAACCATTACTTTAACGTAACATGTAAAATTACAAACATCTCCCCCTTCCCCTACTCTAGGAAAAACTGGCTTACATGTCTAAAATTCGAATCAAAGCAACTGACTTTACAATCATGTTAACCATTACTTTTAACATTACATGTAAAATTACAAACATCTTTCCCCCCTCTCTCTTTAGGAAAAACTGGATTACATGTTTGAAATTCAAATCAAAGCAACTGACTTTACATGTCAACCATTGCTTTTAACATAACATGTAAAGTTAGACACACCCCCCTCCAACAAAAAGGCTAACACTAAACTTCAAATAACGGAAATCATTTCAGAACTCTTTTTTCAATTTTCTGCAAAATATGAAAGCTGCAATATTTCCCAACTGTCCTTCTCTAGACACGATCTAAGGATGAGAGACTTGCGTACAATTTCAGGCAAAAGTCTCAAAGACGCCCTAGACTAAAGCCAACATTCTGGTATGACGAGTCATTCAAGCGCGCCAGACAGACAAACAAGGGCATTTGGTCCTACACTGGCACCCGATAGAAGTGAATGACGCTGTGTACAAGAATTCAATTTTTTGGCGTTCTCTTTCTCCCAATACTGTGGTCTCATAAGAAAGACAAAGTCTATTGTTTTTTAATATTGCTGAATTCGTAACTGCAAAGAAAATTATACAAGGAGTTGCTTTTAAAATCCCTTAAATGTGAAACTAAACAAAACTATTTTAAACTTTGTGCCCCTTGGCAAGTCTAAACTTAGCGATAATACATTTTCTATTTCCAATGGTTTGGATATGCTAATTTTTAATCTAGTTTTATGTTTAAATTGCTACACACTCATAATATTTTCTTTTTGTACTGATAATCCACTTTCTTATCCCTTCCATCTTGGAAATTAGTAACTTTCAAAATACTAAAGCCACATAACCCCCCGTTACCCTCTTTCACCTCCGCCCCCTCTGCATTCCCAACATTATGTGGTCTGAACCCCCCCCCCTCCCCCGTTCACCCTCTGCAAGGAATTGTCCAACTGTAAACCACGGAAAGGGAACTAACCAGTTTAATTTTTTTATGTCTTGCATTATATTTTATTGGATTTAGGAAATTAAAAAAGCGGAAAACCGTGTAAAAGCTTAACAATTACACCTCTGCCGCTGTTCCCTCCTTCCCCTCTGCATTCTCACCATTATGTGGTGCCCCCCTCCCCCATGCTTCTGTTCTCTTAGACCAACCAACCAACTTAGAAACTTTTCAACTAGACTCTAATAATCAGCATTATAGAAGCAATATTATGTTTAAACATTAGATCTACTCAAAATGACAAAGTATTATTATTGCCTTTGAAAATACTAAAATTACAATAAAAAAATAATAACTTGTAAAATAGGTACTTACTGTTTGATAAGCAACTCTAATTCCGTGAAAGTTCTTAGTTAGCTTTCAAGACCTCTAGATTGCTCGTATTTGATAGTAAAAAATAACATAATTTTGTCTCCTGTCAAGGAATAACTAATTTATCCGAGCTAGGGAGACACTTGTTAGTAAAAAAAACTAATTTTGTCTCCTGTCAAAGAATATCTAATACAGGGTGAGGCAACTGAAGTGTCCGGCAACAATGTCTTCTAAAGACGTGTAATTAGCTGAAATCGAAATACCTACCAATACTAAGGAAACCAGGGCGGATGTAATGTCTGCTGTAGATATGACCTTGAAAGATGCTTTCAAGGTCATCCAAAAGTTAACTCCTAAACTATCCAAGATAACGGCATGAAGTAAATTAGAAAGTTGTTTAGGATCATGAACCCAGGCCAACACAGAAAACGTAACAAGAATCGTGCCATAAACAAGGGAGATATGGGCAAAACAATGTGTGTAGTGCAGGAAAAACGGTCAAAGGCAAGCAATACCTTACTAGTAATTGTATAGCTGCCTCCTAGTTGGTTTTTCTGTAACTGCTAATTGTTTCGGGTACGATCTACGGAAACTCTAGTATCAACGGTTAAAATTACCTTGGGGAATGCGTTCAAGGTCATCCAAAACGCATATCGTATACGAAGCAAGATAGAAAATAACTTCCAAATAGGAAAGTGCTGACCACCATGCAGTTAGTATCATTGCCAAGCAAGATTTTATTGCCTGATAAAGAAAATAAAAGGAACATCTCTCTCATTTGAGGATGTGACGAATAAGGCCCCAACTGCTAAAACAACCTTTATGCTAATTAGACTTTAGTTTGTATTTACATAATAATCATGGCTCCATACACAAGTGAGCAGGGTGTTGAGATGATAATAATTTATAGTGAATGCAACAGAAATGCAACACGAGCTGCCCAAGAGTCTGGACAAAGATTTCCTGGTGTGCAGCAACTTTCGACGAACACTATTGTACGACTGCTAGCGTGAGCAAACGGTTCTGGATCACTTAAAAACGACCACCATGTGAACGGCCATGACCTGCCACAAATGATGCTAATGCAGCTGCCGTAATAGCGTATTGCCAATAAATCCACATACGAGTTCAAGGACGATTTTGCATGAAAATGGAATAAGTCAGCGATCAGTGCTAAAAATCCTACGGAATCACCATTTTCACCCTTACCACGTGCAATAAAATCTTGCTTCTTTCAAGATGAAAGCATCTTTCAAGGTCATATTTACAGCAGACATTACATCCGCCCGGGTTTGCTTATTATTGGTAGGTATTTCGATTTGAGCTAATTACACGTCTTTAGAAGACATTGTTGCCGGACACTTCAGTTGCCTCACCCTGTATATCCGAGGTTAAAACGATGGCTAAGATGCTTGTTAGTAAAAAAAACCTAATTTCGTCTCCTGTCAAAGAATGTCTAATATATCTGAGCTAGGGAGATACTTGTTAGAAAAAAAAACCCTAACTTTGTCTACTGTCAAAGAATATCTAATATCTAAGACCAAGCATTCTCCTGGAAATCCAGGAAAGTACTGATTTGAAACACAGAAAATCTCAGTTTATATACCCATTTTGCTGACCTCAATACCAAGGAAATCTAGTTTAAATTTCACAATCCAAAATGACCGCTAGGAAGTTCCCATACACCTCAGAGTTCATTTCCCAGTCTCATTTTTCAAATAGGCTTGGGGCTAGAATTTTACTGACCTGAATAATCCCTTTTAAAAGTCGGGTTTGTCACACTTATCGCGTATTTGCCAAAATAATTTTGACAGTTGAAGCATCGAGTCAGCAGAGCAGGTAAACATTTATTTTTACATAGAAAAGTCTTTAAAGTTTTTAGAATTATTACAAGGCTTAAAATCAGTTTTTAGGGTAAAGTTTTTCATTTCTGCAATTTAGTAATCACACAGCACGTAATAGTTTAAAAAATCTGCAGGGTGATAAATATCCTATTTGCGTTAGTATAAGCGAAAGTCATTTCTCTCACAATGCAAAGGTTGAAAGTATTCAAGGTGACCTAAATATCTTGTTTTTGTTGTTGTTGTATGAGCTAGACAAGGCAGGACTAGACTAGACGGGTCATTGTCTGCAAAACGATGGCTGAGATTCCTTGCGTGTCAAAGTATTTTGATTTTTAACACTTTGCACGCAGTACCCATAGGAGCTATAGATTCCTGTGTTAAATAGAAGTAGAAAAAATGCCTAATTATGAAATATTAATATACGTGACCCGTTCAAAGGGTTAATCAGTATTATTTGCGGATTGTGATGAAAACATTCCCAAATGTACCCAAAAACCTGACTTAGTCATGCATCTGCCAATTTTTTAGTCAATATCAATCATCTAGAAATTTAATTTCACCCTAAATAACGGCGAAAATTAGAAAGTAAGTTACATGGCTATTACCATGTTACGTAGCTAAAAGAAATCTGTTGGTTACGAAAAATAAAAAAAAAAGTCTGACTGATCTGAAAAATTGTGAAACGTGCATGTAGGCCTATACATTAAAGAAAAAATATTCAACTTTATTTCTTGACATGTTGTTTTTAGTTAAAGAAAATTTTTGTGTGTTTTCGTAGCATTTTCAAAATAAGTAAAAATAGATAAAAAGCGTCGTGGCTTGGTCCTTTTTTGAGACTTGAAATGCCCATGAACTAACTTTGTCAAGGCCTATAATTTTGATGATGCATCTCTCGTAATATTTTTGC
Organism: Lithobius niger; assembly: GCA_023313725.1. Lineage (NCBI taxonomy): Eukaryota > Metazoa > Arthropoda > Chilopoda > Lithobiomorpha > Lithobiidae > Lithobius > Lithobius niger. The sequence continues at coordinate 40,329 of JAHWFP010009882.1, forward strand.
TGTAGGCTCCGTCACACACTCACGATTCCCCCACCACGTTTTTTTGTGTTTGTTTTTACAATTCTTGATTTTAATCTTGGGTTAGGCACTAGTTTATGACAGTGTTTACTGTAAAATTGGCAGATGGATTTACACCAAAAATCCCCTACTTTGGTAAAAAATTATCAAATTTCATACACATTATGAATTTATTTTTAATGTCACTTTAGGTTCAGTTAATATATATACATAAAGGCTTGTTGTATTGTAAACATAAGCAAAAGTACATCCAGAAGAAAAATAGTACGGGTTAATCTTTCTATTTCGACAAAGTACGTACAATGTAAACAAACCGATCCGGTTTTTTTCCCTGAGAATGTAGCCGTAAGCAGCAGAAGCTGTTAGTTACTTTTCAAGGTCACTGGCACTCAAGAACTTTCACTCCTAAACAAATAGGCCGATGACCGACCCACTTTCTGGTAGGGAAACCCCCAAAAAATATTGAAATAGGAGGTCATAATGAGAAAGTTACACACCGAAAAATGCTTCCACAAACAGCAACACTTAAAAAAAAGCAAAAAATTAGGAGGGGGCTCCGCGGCTACAGCGACTACCTAGTCGCATCCAGTCTTCTGTACAGTTCTCACTACCAATAGTGAGCACACTTCTCTATCACTCATTGCAACAGCTATCTCTATTATAAAAGCAGAATTGGCTGTTAAAAATGTGTTAGCTTTTAAGTCTATTTTACATTTTAAGCATAATTGTCAGAGTTTAGGCCTAATTTACAACTTCAATTTCGTAAGTAGCAACTAACGGAGATTTGGATATGGAAGGGGCAGGAGAAACACTGTTGAGAAAGCCTAGCACCGACTCGTAGGAATTTATGTTGCATGGTAACATGATTTTAGACCTAATTATCATGTTTTAGGCCTATTTTTTTAACGGCAGTTTTATTTTCGTAAGTAGCAGATAGGCCTAATGGAGAATTTTGTTCGACCGTAAGCCTATTCATTCATGCAACAAGACTCTTTTAAACGGAGATAAAATGTTTTTGTTTTTACGGCTGTGTTAAGTCGTTGCAATAGTCTTCTCAGCTGGTACGGCTGTACAGAAGACTAAAAGGAACCTCCCATCTGCAGAAAGGAAGGTGAGGGCAGTGGGGGGACAGGGGGACTTTTCAAAAGGGCATGTTTTCTACCATTTTATCTACTACTCATACCGAACTCCTACGTCAATCCCCGAACCCAATCCAATTCCTTACAGCTTTCGGTCATGGCCATGAGTTCTGCTTCAGTGCTGCTAAGGGCCACCATCTATTGTTTGGAAGCATGCCAATGGATCGTTCACCTGGTAAACTTAAAAACATGACCATTAAACCCACGAGCATCGTTTGTGTAACTTTAGGTAGTGTCAGATAAATCAGAGATGGGATTGGTTCCCCCAGGAAAAGAAAAGAATGGAACAAAGTGTACCCATGAGGTAACGAACAATGCATTTGACAGCTACCCAGTGTAACTGTGTTACACGAGTATTGTAACAGGACACATTGATGATACTGTAGCTAATGTTGGGGCGAGTATTCGAAACAGGAAAAAGAACAGAACCAATCATGGACTGATATTGACGAGGGTACGGTAGGAGTGGGGAGCCCGAGCAATCATCGATGTTTTGAGTGGTGAGAAAAAAGTTGGCAACGGGCAATGAATCCTTCATCCCGAAGGAGTTTATAATTTTAGTAATACATGCCAGCTGGGATAAATAAATGCCTTTGGCGGATGTCTCAAGCAGAAAGCCATTTTTTTGACAATTGTTACATGTTTATCGATTTCATGCAAAATGTTACCAATAAACTGATTTGGGGCTGCATCTCGTCCACATGGATCCCCATTAATAAAATTTTGCCGCCCACCACTTGGTAAAAAAAAACAGGTGTCCCGGTAGCTCTGGGTGGGTCCACAACGTATCACGATTTCCTTCATCTTTAAATGCCATTGGTGCCCCGATTGGCGTAACCCGTACAAGAATTTTTTGAGCTGGTGGAATGGAGCCTTCCCCCCAAAGACACGGAGGAACCATGGTGGTTGTTTCAGGTCGAATAAATGGTCAAGTTAGCCATGTAAATAGGCCCCGCATGTGTCTGCGGATGGAAGGAATAGCAACGCGAGGCCACAATGGACAGCATCAGGCGTAGGGAGGCAGTGCGTAAAACAGGCGACGAAATTTCACCAAAGTTATTTTGCAGCATCGCTGGGCACCCACAAGCCACCAAGCGTGCTTTAATCTTACTAAATTAAAGCCATCCATGTTAAATTTGCGGGCGTAAACCCACTTACTGTTCATAATGTGGACGCCACTGGGGGGTTTATCGACGATGTTCCAGACTTGCATGTCCTCTAGAACCTGTAATTCACCTGCATCGCTTTGTCCCATAATGCGGATTTAGGATCTGCACTGGTTTCCTTATTGGTAGTTGGTAGAGGGGACTGGGCATCTCCGTGCAGGCAGTAGTCCCACACTTCGGTAAATGGGAGCCACGGTCCAGCAAAGTGCCCACGGATGGAGTGACGACGGGTACTATAAGGTTTTGTTAGGTAACGAGGTCACAAGTGGCAGAAAAACTAAGGGGGAGAAGCAGGACATATATTGTCCACGTAACTATCCTCGTTGGTTTTGGGTTGAATTGCCTGTAATTCCTCATAATAGATGGTCTAGGGGTTATGAGCTCTAATGAGGGTATATCACTAACATTTTGGGCAATTGCCTTTAAGGGGCACAATGTGGGTTGGTGAGCTTGTACAATTGGTTCAGATGGCATAGGGCTCAGGTTCAGTGGAGCAATAATACTTTCATGTGGAAAAAACGTTTGTACGTTTGGATTTAGGTAAGAAATTGGTGAAGTAGGCACCAAAGGTTGGGTCAAGTTTAGGTGGGATTCTAAGATTTGTTTTGGTACAGTTGGTTCATAAATTACGCAGGATTCTACAGTTTGTGTTGGTACAGCAGGTTCACTCACTGATGGTATGCCAAAGACGATGTTTGTTTTGGCTTGCAATCGTGCTTCTCTAAGTTCACGAAATGCAGTTTTACCTGTTACAGCAAAATTTTTATTTACCAAAAGTGAGACATTAATAGTGATTCCTTTCACCAAACATTCTTAGGTATTTTTTCCCTGACATATACACCTTTATCTCTAAGGTTTGAAATTAACCCTCCATTAAGCTTGCGTGAGGCCGATAATAAATACTAGGAAGCTCTTGGTAGCTCAACGACGCTGTGTAAAATTGTTGAATGAGACAGCAAATTTCCGTTACGGTCAAAGCCTGTAACTCAGTACTCTTACGAAAACTCTGTAGGCGCAAACACCGTCGGAAGACAACAATATCTTAACCCTCAGACATTTATTCCGATCTATTGTTTCATAAGTATTTTTTGTTAGGGTTATGGTCGACTCTGAATCGTGACTGTAAACATCACAATCCAGATGGACATATGCACAATATGAGCCTAAATCTAAATGATTTGATACAACCTGTCAGAGGTCTTCAGGGCCATCGGGAACACATTTTGTAGCATTCACTTTGTTTGTCCTACATTTAGGCCAAATGCTTGATGGTTTTGACAAAGGAAAGCTATGGGCTCTGGGTTAATATGCGCTTGTTGTTGCCGTCGTGGGGTGACAGTTGCCCTATATAGGCATTGGTCATCTTGTGCCAATTACCTTTATCGTTGGGGTCCATCAGAAGTGAGCTGTATTTGGAAATTGAAGTCGGTGTATTTATTTCATGTGGGCACGCAACGCGCGTGCCACACACGCTGGCTATACGCCCCCACCCGTTACATTTTAAACAATGAGGCCCCTGGGGGTGCCTGGAGAGGTCTATAGCGTCACAATCCATGAATTGGTGGGAAAAACCTTTGTGGCAGATACACGCTGTGGGCTCATGTTGGAGCGGTTGTCTTCGTGTTTGGGATCGTCTTGGTTGCTGGGGTGAGTTTTGGTAAGTCAGCTGCTGAGTTATATATTCTCTTGAATAAATTTGGTGCTCAAGTTGAAAGGAGTTGTTGTAGAAGTAACGTGTGGGCTGTGGTAAGTCTGGGGTTGAAAGTATGTCAGATTTTCATAGTTTACATTAGGTCTGGCAAAGTTTCTATTTTGGCCTGAACGTTAGTATTCTTTCAACAAGTCTGGATTTTGTTGGAAATAAGCTTGCACTTGTGCAATTACGGCTGGAGTGGCAGAAAAAGTTGGAGTTTCTGCACTTGGGTAGATTAACTGTCCAATAATTAGGCTTGTAGCAATTGAAAAGTGAGAGATCTGCCGGATCGTAGCAGGGTTTCACGTGTCAGGCTTAATGCAGGTTGCTGAATTTTCCTCAATATCCAAATACAGGCTCCGTTTTGCATTAGTGGATAATTAGTGCTGTAATTTCTACAGTTAGGACTCTTGCTCTTCGAATATTTGCAGCTACATCTTCTGTGCAGACCATTTTAATATGCATGAATTCGTGAAATTTTTTCATTTGTTGAAATGGGTCCACACGGGCATAGTCAAGAGTCAACTGGTTCCATATTTGTTTCACATGTTGAAATCCCTGAAAGTGGATTTTAATTGGTGGTGCAATCATCCTCATCAGCGTTAGCTTACACTCTCCATTTTCCTGTTGCCAGTCCCTGATCGCTTGGGGTTCAACATCTGCAGGATCTGGTGGGAGATCAACGAGTACATCCAGGATCCACTGTTTTCCCTCAACTACGCATCTAAAGAGTGTCTTCCAGACCTAAATGTTTCGAATTCCAACAGGATGGGTACACCTTTGTAATGTTGTTGGGTAAGTGTCGGCAGTTTTATCTATTCAGTTATGGGTCTTACTCTCCCCATAATTGGGCCATCTTTAAGCCATTGTATGAGTGCTGACTTTATACTCTTTTTCGTTTGGTTGAGTTGTCATATACCACCAATGATGTTGGTGCTGTGGTGAGGGTATCGAAGGTTCTGATGCTGCCTATGCTGCCAAATGTCACTACTGGTATCGGCGCTACCACCGTTACTACTCGTACCTATGTTTACCTAATCTTGCTACCACCTGTCAGGTGTTTTAGCACCTGACACGACAGGGGGGCTACCAACTGCAACCTGGTACCAGCCCAGAGGCAGGTGTTTTGCGCTCATAGACTGTGGAGCCCTTGGCTATACATCTCTTCGGCAAGTAATCCCTCTGATGGTTTCATTAACTACTGGTGGTTACTTATGCTGGGGGCACAGGTACTAAGTTTTGCAGGCGCGGTTCGTTCTAACGGCCTCTTGAGGAGTAACCAGTTTTAGGTACATTACGATTATGTTAGATCGGCCAAGGGAGAACATAGGCACTTTCCAAATCTGTACGGACGTCTGTGGAAAAGGAGAGAGCAGAACTTTGTATGCCTTCTATCACTAGGTGGTAAAATAATGAAAAGAGTTCTTTACAGCAAATATCCATCCGTGACCTTTTTATTGGTTAAATGCTGCATTTGAAGGTAGCAGTCATGAATAGTCCATCTTATTTTACTCACTGGCTTACGTGTAAAGTCGAACTGTGCTTAGTCACATCTATGTGGAACAGTCACAGTTATATCCAGAGGCATGAGTCATCTAAAGGAGGATGAAAATCCACAGACTTACAGATGGTAAATCTTGTCTTGAAGAATCAACATGTTACAGTTAGGCAGATACTTGAACATTCTTCCCGTCATTCCCTGGATTCACAGTCAATTAGGAGTTAGCCCTTAGCAAGATGGCAGATGGTTTCCATTTTGTTTCTTTTACGTACTGTACAGTGGAAGTTATCAGTCGTGTTGGCTGAACCAACTCGGATGGTAAACTTCAGGAGAAGAAAAAAAGTAAACATTCAAATCGTCGTATAATTAGTGAGTGGCAATACTTTGGACCTATCTGACAGCAGTCGGGAGTTTAGTACATTGTTAATTACAATTCTTGTACGAGTGATTGTTACAGGATTCTTGCATCTTTCATGCTCTTAACAATAGACAGTATTACATGCACAATAATTGGTGTGCACTTATTGCAGGTCCTAGCTGAGTACATTGCTGTATAAGCTTTAGTTATTTTCCGAGGTCGAGGATTTTTGTATTTTCGTTTAAAAAGCAGTACTCAGTATGTAATTGGGAAGAAATTTCAGTAACAATATTACTGGACTAATGACAATTAAGTTATATTATGCTCTATGTTGTGTCCCGAGAGGTAAGTCATGATTGTTAGGACATAAGGAGAAGGAGCAGCAACCTGGGTAAGTGATTGTGTGTGCTACACCTTTTTGGTGGTGCTGTTAAGTGTTTCTGCTTTTTAGTGGGCAGGAGACACAATCCCTGACAAAATCTTTGGCCAACATCAAGCGGGTTTCGAGAAGAATTACGTCGTCCACTGCCGAAACTTGAAATTCTACCGCTGGTAGGGGTTAGTTTTTCACTGCATCTGAAGATTCCTCACCTTCAACCAGAAACCGTGGGTGAGGGAGTGTATCGACTTCAACACTGCTAAAAGGCAAGCATCGACTGCTCCGTTCGAAAAGACCTATTTTAAACTTTTGAACAACTCGGTTTTCAGAAAAACCATGAAAATTACAAACAAAATCGGCTAAATGTCAAGCTCACCGACTCAAAGAGGGTGTTGAAATACACTTTCAACCCCACTCCTACTCTTTCAAGATCTTGAATAAAAACCGCGTGTAAATCAACAGACATATTCGAAGCATTTGGTGCGATTTCCCTACTTACTCGGGATTCTCCATTTTGGAACTTTCGAAACTTGTATTGTACGAATTCCATTACGAGTTCATACGACCAAAGTACGGAGACAGAGCAAAACTCCTGTTCACTGACACAGATAACCTTTGCTACTGACTCAAAACGGACGTCGTGTTCAAAGACATGTTCCAGTTCAGAGATCGTTCTGACACGAGCAACTACAATCACCAGAACCACAATCTATTTTCAGATTCCAATAAACAGGTCCCGGAAAAGATGAAAAACGAAATTGGTGGCATACGCATCCAAGTGTTCAATGGAATGCGAGCTAAGATGTATGCTATTAAAACGTGGAGAAAAGAGATGACTAAAAAGGGCAAACGAATCCAAAGATTGTTCGTCAAGAAGCACTTGTCCTTCGATGATTGCAAATCTGCCTTGAAATCGAAGACACCAGCGCAAAAGGGACTTGGGCTAAAATGTCCAGCGTCAGACATAAGTTGAGTACAGAGCGAATTTCTGAAGCTCTCCTCTCGCCTTACAACGATACGAGGTTCATCTTGGACAGTGGCGAGGACACCCTATCTATCCATCACTACGACTCATGCACGGGGAGAGAGTATGAAGATGATTTGACTGGAACGTTAATGTAATGAGAGATGAAGAGGGACAGGAAAAGGCAAGTATGAAGCTGAAAATGCGGGACGAGGAAAATGGGAAAGTGGAGAAGAAGTTGAAAGAAAAAGAGAAAGCGGCTCGGAGATTCTCGTTACTGGAGAACTGTCAGAGAAAATTGGAGTCCCCTTCCGAGTGCAAAATGGAAAAAGGAGAATAATTGGAACGGGAAAGACGGGCCTCGCTATGCCCAGAGTTGAGCAAACAAAGATTGAAGAAAAAGCCATGTCTCTGAGCGTAGCTTGAGCTGGAAAAACCTAAGTTCAGATATATTGGAAGCAGATGGTGCTGGTAAGAGCGAAGCTCAAGCCGGAGGAACTGAATCTCAAAGAGAAGAGCGATTGAAGAAAGTTGCAGCTTCTATAAGCGAATCACAAGCTCAAGAAACTAAAGCGCAGAGAAAAGAGAGATTAGCAAAAAAGCTGCTTATAAGAGCAAAGTGCACATTCAAGAAACCGAAGCGCAGAGAAGAGAGATTTAGCAAAAAAAGTTGCAGCTAAAAAGAAACATCTACAAAACGAGACGGAAGATGAAAAGAAAGATTGATTGGCGAAAAGACGAGCATGGAGCGGAATTTAATGATGACTTGAATATTGTGTGGACTAGGTCTTCTCAGAAAGGGAAACTGCATATAAAACAAGCAAAATCCACTATATGGACTAGGCCTACCAGAGAAAAAGCATATAAAAAACAAAAAAAGGACCGTGTACCTAGCTAATGGGTGGTCTGGAAACCGGTACTTATGACGAGCTCATTATATCGATGGATTTTCAATATGCAAAAGTTCACAAAAGCAACTTTTAGGGTAGCCTATTTGAGGAACCCTATTATAACTAATTCGTCACACTGTAACACATTCGAGGGCTCTCACAATGTGAAAACTTATAATTTCATTTACACTCCTGAGACCCTCTAATGTTGCTAATTCGTCATTCTCAGGAGTGCAGCTAACAATTCGTCATTTTTACAATGTGAATGCTCAAAGAGCATTTGCACGACTCCCAATTTCGGGAACCCCTCCGATTTTGGGAACCACCATAATGTTGCTAATTCGTCTTTTTCACGTTCTGACGCATTTGAGAGTTCTTACAATGTGAAAGCTCAAAGAGCATTTGCCCCACCCGCAATTTTGGGACCCCTATAATGTTGCTAATCATTTTCATGGTCTGAAACTTTTGACAGTTCTCACAATGTGAATGCTCAAAAAGCTTGTGCAAAGGTACCAATTTTTGATCTTGAGCTTTGGTCTTTGACCTTGACCTTGATGTTGACCTTGACTTTAACTTGACTTTGTTCTTGACTTTGACCTTGACTTTCATATTGATCTTTGACATTAATTTTGACCTGGACTTTGTCCTTGAATTTGACCTTGAGCTTTGAGTTTGACATTGCCCTTGATCTTAACTTTGACCTTGAGCTTTGACCTTGAGCTTTGACCTTGAGCTTTGACCTTGACTTTCGGTTTTCATGGACGCCACCATCTTGGATGATGTCACTTCTTGTATGACGTACAGCCGGGTGGGGGTGTTTGTCAGTGGCTGTCATAGCACAACTGTCCCTACTGATGGGTATTCTGTATGAGGGAACAGGCATTTATAAATAAGAAATGAAAGAAAATCTAAAATTGTACTTGCCACACTGGATTTCTTTGAAGCTTTGTCAGCATTTATTAGTTCTTAAAATAGTTGTGCACTTACAGCGTAAGTGTGGCCTGGGTAGCTTACACATTATGTAGCCTATTCGTTCAAACCACTCTCTACATTTTATACTAAGATATATCTTTCCTCCTTATGTACAGAGAGTGTTGTTATGCTGGCATGTGTTGCCGTTCTTCTATAGTACTGCGTTCATCCCTTGTTCAGCATTGTTGTCCCTTTTACTATCCGGTTTAGCATCCATCTTGTTACTTGTGAGGGACGAGAACGATTCCTTCTTTTAGCTGTGGCTGACGAGGTAGCTTTGTTGCTTTCAGTCAGATACACACAGTACCAGCAAGTTAGTGTCGTCACAGGTAATGTGACCGACCAGAAGTGATGACACGACCCAAAATAGCAGCACCAGTTGTTCAGTCAGTATTATCAACAGTAAACAATAATTGTTTATTGACGTCATAGGCACAACGTAATGCACCTATATCGATGGTAGCGCCACCACACATGTGTAAATGGTATAACAAAACAGAAGGAATACCCCCAAAAATGGTTGTGGCTCAAAATGGCCGTCGGTTTTGGTGTTCATTCTGTATTGGCAACAGAAATCAGTTGTTTATGGACATCATAAGCACAACCTAATGCACCTATTGACGGTTGTGCCACCACACATTTGTAAAAGATATATGAGGTACGTTCGTGATGTGACCGTATCACTTTTGGTGTCAGATGTCTAATAATTTGTACACAATTGATGAGAGAGAAAAAACGTTTGAAGGAAAATGGATGTACACAGACTCCTTAGAATCACGGAAAATGACCAAAGCCAGATTCTTAAGATGCCAAGATGAGATTGATATCATGCTTGAAGCCTTGGACTGTGTCATGTGTTCTTACTGTGAGGTGAGGCTATGTAAGTGGACACCTGGTCAATTTCCTTTAGCGGTACATAAAAAAGAGTTTGCTTACTACCCTTTTCTAAGATAGTTTCCAAATGGGAATTATTTAGTCAAAGATGAAGAAAAGGCCATAGTGTACCATGACAATCGCGATGAGTGTGATTGCAATTGTAGCAGTACTTTGGTCCGCTCGACCAGACCACGTTAACGGGCCTCCTATAGGGTGTGCAATGTCAGCAATGAATTTACGCAAGAAACATTCAATCTGTGTGAAACTTGGTCTTTTGACACTTCTGCTGTTTGATGCTGCAATACATTTATACTTGATTTATAATCTGAATTACTTGAATGACGTCACCTCTGACATAACGACACGTCAGGATGAAAACTTTGTGACCGATGATTTAACTTTAGCGTCAAATTGTGTAAATCTTGAAACCATTGTAAAGATTATTTATGTAAACAATGGTGTGGTTTGTGGGGTTGGTGGATACTCAGCTGTGGCATACGATCTTCATGAGTGTTCATTAAAGTTTAAATTACATGGCTGGACAGGACACCTAGATGCCTAAAGTGATGACTATAATAAGGTCACATTCGGCAGTATTATTCTCTCTGTGTTTTGCAAGGAGTGCAAGATGGCCCTGCAACATGACATGTTGTGCGCACATTTGTCTCCACATAAGGGAGTTTCGGCTGAGAATGTGTTACCTGGGACCACTGGCCCTACTTAAAGCACCCTGGCGGGCAATGTCTAAAGAATGGGTTGTTCAATGTAGGTCGAGATAGCATTAGGCATCAGCATACCGTTCAGCGAATGCCAGCTCTCCACTGCTTCCGAAACTAGTAGCAGTAGAGCAAACCTGTTTTTCTGCTCTCTCACTGAAAAAGGAGAGTCTACTAACAACCAGTAAAGGCAACAGTGAAATAGTATTGATTGTGACGGAAATGGGGAGGCCGTAGCTGCAGAGACCCTGAGAAAGTGAGTCCGAATTCTGAGGTTCTTATAGTGCGGTGGTCCCGTTGAATCCTGATAGCGGTAATTTCGGTGTATGTGTTCCTATAGATGGCGTGCCAGCACAACGATATGGGGTTTAAACGTTTCATTCTGAGATAGCATGAATGGTGTGAGTGTTAGTCCAGTAGTACAGTGTCGATGTAGTAATTTCAAATGATGAACTGTTTCAGGGTCATGTGCCGAGTGATTCAAGTTGTCGGGGTAGTAACTCCAGCACGGAAGGGGCAAATGAGCTGTTGAAAGCGCAAGTGTCCCTGTAGTTGAATGTGTTGTGCTTTTACCTATTCATACATTCAATATTTGCACATGGAATATTATGGGAGTATGGAATAAGGGACATGATTTAGAAGTTTGAGGTGCCAAAGTAGAAATTTTAGGGCTAACTGAAACCAGACTACCTGCTGGAATTGTCCGTTTTATGAGTATGCAGGAGAGTTGATGCTTGTGTGTTAATGGTGTTGTGGGGTTTGGGGTGGTTCATATTATTGGTGTGTTTCCCGATAAGAGTGGTTGGGGTCAGTTGGGTCACTTCCCAGCAGGCCTCTGATCATGGAGGACTTCAATGCTTACCACTGGCTTTGGGTTAGTAGTCACTGTAACACCCTGGATGATAATTGCTGATTCCCTGGATCCATTTGATCTTCCTGTCGTGCAGAATGGAACCCTGCGTTTGTTGTAAGGTGGTAAGTGGTACTGATATAGTCTTGGAATACGTTTCTGTGCACGAGTAACCTGATCTCTCCCGTTACTTTTTAGGTTTAGTCGGATTTAAGGAGGAGCGATTATTTTCTTGTGTTACAGTCCTGTCATAGCTCTCTGTAGACCTAGGTTTCCGGTTAGCCCGATTGTCCGAAATAGGATTTTGCCCCATGGATCGAGAAGTGGGTTAGAAGGAAGAGGTTTAGTGGGCAGCTTTCTCGTGGGAGAACGAGCAGGTGTATAAATTATGTTGTATTGTGGACTCCAGTTTCTGTTGTCACTGTCAGAGATAGGTGTCGTGCCTGGCAGCTGTGTTGGCATTTACGGTTGGAGTAGTGATGTCACGAGTTCATTAGGATTTCCCAAGAAACCCGGTTTTCTTCTCTGTTGAGAGAGGATGCAGTTTGAGGCTTCGCTCCACGAGCAGGTGTCCCATGGCATCCCAATTCTCGTGCCTGGTCTGTTCCTAGGACACCTGCTCTGTCGTTGCTTGGGTATTTTTCCAAAGCAGTGAGAGCCTTAGTGATCCAAGAATGGCCGAGGCCTTGAAGGCCAATTTTGGGGGGTGTATGGTCCCCCTAGTGGCCCCAGTGGTCTGCTTAGAAGAGCCTCATGCGGACCAACCACCTCGTTATGAGGAAGCTTTCTGCGGCTCTTGGCTCCTGTTTGGTATGGATTGAAATGGTATCCTATGGTGAGCTCCAGAGTCTTGATTTGGTTGGCCGTGAAGTCGTCTTGAATTTTACCAGAGCTGATTTAATGATGCTCCTGTGTTGCACTCCTGCTTTTCTTCATTCTTAACCCTTGTGCTATGTAGTACATGGTGAAAACACTTTCGGCTATTCCGTGCAATAGGCTGATTGTGATTCTATTATGTGAGCGCAAGGTGTACGAGAGAATCTTTATCAACAGGTTGATTTTACAGGCCGAATGCTCTGGTGGACTGTTCAGTGGCCAGTTCGGATTTCTATAAATCGAGGACCTGAGGATGACGTGTTGTACCAGGAGTCAGGTATCAGGGAGGATTGGGTTAACGATTGTTGTGTGGTGGCTGTCATTTGGGATATTATGAGTGAAATGTTTACACATGGAACACTACGCATTAAACGAGTTAAAAAGGCACCTATATTTTGGAGAGAAGCATTTGTCTCTATTTTCAAAGGTAAAAAGTAAAACCACAAGAAGACATCACCACAGAAAACCTTTCACATGGGGCCTACATATTGGATTGTTATTATGTTTATTTTTTTTGAGAATCCAATATGGCGGCCCCCTTGTGAAAGGTGTTCTGTGGTGTTGTCTTCTTGTGTTTTTACTTTTTACCTTTGAAGATGGAGACAAGTGCTTCTCTCCGAAATATTAGGTGCCTTGTTACCTCATTTAATGCTCCATATGTAAACATTTCACTCTTAATATCCCACATTTTAAAAACCCAATCTATATTAAGAGTGGGGTATGCTTTGGATGGTTTGGGAATCGGTAGGAAGCTCAAGGTTGCTGTATTGGCCTTGCTTGGTAAGTACAGTTTTGCTACAAGAGTGGGGGTGCCTGGTCTGGTGTGCAATCCACCGATTGAAGCCTCCCCAAGGACTGGGCCCGGGTCTTTTTGCAGTGGCAATCAATGCTGTCCTTATTGAGGTGAACTCTTTGGTCTGCGTGGTCACCTATGTTGATGATGTCGCTGTGTGGCTTGCTGGGAAGGACTTGTTGCCAGCTCTTCTTGCCTCTTCAAGCTGCAATTGCCGTGGGATCCCAAACAATGGATGCTAGAGGCCTCCTGCTGCACAGTGCTAAAACGGAACTTATGGTTTTCCATCAACGGGCAAGCCTTCAAAGGTCTTTCATGGTCAACTCCTGTTAGGTCTTAACCTAAAGTCCGTCATCTCGGCTTCTGGCTTAACCCTCAACTCATGTAGACTCATAATGTGGCGGCCGTCAGGGCTAATATCTTGTCTCGAAGAATGACCTGAGGTGTATTTATCGTTAAATAGTGGTGTATTTATCGTTAAAGCAGCCTGATAACGTCTAATTTGTTGACGTGGGAAGAGGGGCGTTAAGTTGTAGCGATTTGGTTTAGTTTAAGGGGGGGGGG
>JAHWFP010009884.1:0-25363 GCA_023313725.1 Lithobius niger
AAAAAAAAAAGACACTTTCCCACCATCCTCCACATCAACTAAAACGAAAAAAGGTAGCAAAAGGCACACTCCTCCATATTGATGAAAACCGGAAGTGACGTCCCAACTTTCATCACATGACCGGAAGTGATGTCATTACCCCCATTTTGATCACGTGATCGGGATATCGTCATAGAAGATAGCAAAAGCATTGATAAAGAATGAAAAAAGGTAGCAAAAGGCACTTTCCCATCCTCCTCCAGATTAACGAAAAATCCGGAATTGACGCCCCCACTTTTCATCATGTGATCTGAAGTGCATCAATACCCCCAATTTGATCACGTGACCGGAAGTGACATCATAGGAGGAAGCAAAAAGTACTTTCCCACCGTCCTCCACATCGACGAAAGCCGGAAAACAGATAGTAAAATGCACTTTTCCACCATCCTCCAGATTGACGAAAAATGGAACCCCACTTTTCAACAGATGATCGGAAGTGCATCATTACCCCCACTTTTATCACATGACCGGAAGTGGGGGGTATATATGTGTAACCGAATATCGTATTTTACCACTACTTTTACCGTTTTATTTTTTAGTAGCCCTTTTTCTGTTAGCCTATCTTTTGTCTCCGCCCTTTCCTTCGTCTCTCTCTCTCTCTTCCTGCCCCCCCCCCCCCCCCGCATGTGAAGCATGTTTGTTTTGGCAAGCTTTAGTCAACGTTTCTGCATTAACAGAAGATTTTTAAATCGGGGTCGCGGTAGGCTAATCGAAAATGGGCTGGCCCACTAGAAAACAAAACAGCCAACTCAGTTTTTAATATTTTTTTTTTATTTCTAAAGTAAGGGGTAAAAAACACCTCATATTAAATTTTGCTTTCCAACTGACTGAATGATGGTAATAAAACATACTACACCACGGCATCAGCATGTCATTGACAAGTAAGTGTCCATCAGATCCCGGTTGAAAGCAGAGAAGCTTCCCAAGGTCTGAAATTTAGGGCGAAAGTTACCCAAAGTTTCTGAATTTGGGGAAAAAACTGTCCCCAATGTGTGACGAAACTTCAACTTTTAAGAAGAAAATGAAAACTGAGCATGTCGATAAAAAATGTGTTAGCTTAAAAGCTAAAACAAAATTGCGTAAGTGTTTTATAATTTTTTTCATCTTTTGATGTTCCAGTTTTTACAAATTAGAGCATGATGCTTTAAAATGTGGAAATTTGTCACAATAATACTTTTAATCGTTTGGGATAAAATAGAGCAAGAAATTTCACTATATTTTTTCTTTCGATAGTCCATTTTTTTATTTCGACACTGCGCCACTACAAAAGCGGGCACATCGACATACAATGTGCCACTGCACTTCCTTTCTTTCAGTGCCAAGGTTGCTTCGATATATTTTGTAGAACTAATCTTGACAATGCCAAGTCAAGGTACCAGTTACCCAAATAAATTCTACAAACTAGTAGAGCAGAAAAATTTTACGTGTGTGAAGTATTCCTCCACCAAGTTAGGTTTTACTGTCCTTTTTCGAGAAAACAAAACTATAATGAAATAATTTCATCATAGGCCCTATGTGCAGCCAGTAACACTAGAGTAGCGACTGTAGGAAGTACAACATGGAGTGGTTTTCACTACCCATTAATGGCAATGCTCGGCAGGAGCGAAGAAAGAAAAATGATTTATTCTTGTAGGGGCATAGCGAGGGGCACTTGGTTTTGGGTGGAGGGGAGGGGACGAATCACCATTTTGTAAACTGTTCTTACGATTTTGCCAACTGGCAAATTACAATGGTGCAGCCAGAAAAGTACTTAAGAAAGGGTCCGGAAAAATCTGCTCTGGGGGTGGGCTCTGTAAGCTCCCCCAGTGGGGTCTGGAGCAGAGCGCCAGAAGCTGAAAGATTTAACAGTATTTTAGTGCCTATTTCTGGCTCCCAGTGAGCATGTCTACAACAAATTTTTAATCAAATTTTGGTGGTTTTTCTTAGTTATTCTTCAGGTTGGGATCTCAGGCTTGTTCCCTCGGACGCTTTTCCAACTCTGCGTCTGAGGTTACATGCTTTTTGGCAGGCCTCGTGGGATGGACAGGACGGCAATAAATTACGAGCTATTAAAGGCACTGTTGAGGAATGGCACTCGGCGTTTCGCCGTAGTCGCCGTGAGGAGGTGGTGTTGGCCCGTTTGCGCATTGGTCACACTCGACTTACTCACTGTTTCCTTTTGCGGGGGGTTGACCCTCCTGAATGTTATTGGTGTCGGCGGCCACTTACGGTCCGGCACTTCCTTGTTGATTGTTGCCATCTTGATGGTTTTCGTCGTCGTTTCCATCTTCCGCATGACATTGTGCGTCAATTGGGCGATAAGTCTGTCCTCCTGTCCGGTGTTTTTCAATTTTTGCAGGAGGTACAGATGTATGACAAGATTTAGATTAGGGGTTTGAATAATATCTCTGTAATGTGTGGTGCAGTGGCAACCCGGACCACTGCACTGTGACTGAGGTTGGCGCTAATGACCAAGCTGTCGACGCGCCATTAAGCCTCAATCCCCCCCCCCTCTTCAGGTTGGCAAGTTCTGTAAGACTTCATTGTGACAAAAATCCAGTAATTGTTTTAGAAATTTTCTTTTGCAAATTAAATTAATGGATTTCAGTTTGCAAACAATTTGTATAAACAGGCCCAGGGAGTGGGCATAGGCGTAAAGTCTATATTTGGACCTTCAGCCTGTTGAATGATGAACTGGTGTGCGCAAATGTGGGGATACTACTAAGTTAAACGGCGATTTCTGTTTTTAATTTTGTCAACTATACCAGAATTACATGTAGCAGCCTACATATTTAGTTGATGTTTACTGCTTTAGCTAAAATCACGGCAGTGATGGGCTCACATTCGAAACTCTTTGGGAAAATAAATTTCCCCCCCCCCCCCCCGTAAAATTCAAGTGAGGAGTTGCTCCTTACCGAACTTCCCTATGGGCACCACGTGCTAAATCGTTTTTAGTTTTAACTACTCTGTACAAAAGCCCTTTTTACGCCCCTCAGTGTTGCCCTGAACTGCCAAAGGGTGTGAGCTCACGACTTCTCTTACCAGTGACGTGCATGCGAGGCGAGATGGAAAGCAACCAGAACGATCAGAGGTAACGTTTAACTTATATACGCAACAATTTTGCTGCCAAAACGAAGGGGTAGAAAACACCGCTTATTAAACTTTACTTTCTAGCTGACTGAATGATAGCAATGATTAAACAGTATTCATGGAAATATTTCGCCATGGCTTCGGCTGGACGCGCGACAAACTTCCATGGAAACGAAAATTTGTGGCGAAAATATATCTAAGTGTGCCAACTGGAAATTGCAGGGAAACGTTTCCGATTCATAGTGATTTCTTCTACCTTACAGGGCAACCCGGACCACTGCACTGTGACTGAGGTTGGCGCTAATGACCAAGCTGTCGATGCGGCATTAAGCCTCAACCCCCCCCGGCCGTGGGGGGGGCGGAGTACGACCCCTCCCCCAATAACGACGGGAGAACACCGTATCAACAAAATGTTATTTTGAAATACGTGAAGTGACTTCGCACGAAAACTGCACCACGAAGTTGCAGGAAAACGTTTCCTATTCAACTTTTCAAGCCAGCATGATAGCTTACAGGGCTTCGCCGCGATCTATTCCTCCCCCCCCCCTCCCACCCACACTACAGGAAGCCCTTATTTAGAATAAAAATATTTTTTTTCGAAAAATTTGAAATGAGTCTCTTAATTTTTAGGAACACGTTTCAAATTTACGAAGAGTTAAGTTAAGATAAGTCGTAGATTGCATTGAGTAGGTTATCGTGCGATATTATGGAGCTTATTGCAGCAAAACGGCAAAAGAAATAATAAAAATCAAACTTGCTACTGGGACGTGAGATATACCAGATCCCCATCGACGGGTAAATCGTAGATTTAAAACACTCCTTCATTTTAAATTAAACGAACCAAATGTTGACTAAGCTAAAAATCGCACCGAACAGTGAGGCCGCCATGTTGAAACGCAGCGCCACAGCGGAGGATTTTGGGCCAGTTAGAAGCAATTGTTGTGGACGAGTCCTAGTGGACGGGGCTTTTTCGCCTCGTATGACATTTTAGGCGCGCTTGATGGGGATTCGGGCGCGATTGATGCGGAAAAATGCAGGAAAATGGAAGCGCTTGTTGTGGGACGGAACCGCTTGTTGAGGGGGGTGTAAAAAAATCTCCAGTATCCCGAAAAACAAGCTTCTTTTACACGCATTAGTGCGTGGAAGATGGCCTACATGTCGTTTTCTAATATCTGTTCCTTTAGAGCTTTAAGTTTGTTTTAGGTTTTTAGGCTTTTTGTACACTTAAGCGTGTTTTCATACTAATTACGATGTAATGCGTTACGTAACGTAGGAATAAGCGAACTGGGTGTAATGAATAGTTCGCTTGCCATTTGCGAAGCACCCGGTTTTTTTTACTAGTCGGCACGAGTCAGAGCTTGAAGCCGTTGTAGCAATTGACGTCCCGTCGAAAATAAGCAAACGTAACCTAAATTAAACTATCTCACTTACTTAATTTATCTTCTCATTCTTTAATAAGCGATCAATTAAGACTTTTTAGCATGTTTAAGTATTGGACTTTGATTAAGTGTGTTTCTAACTATGTTAAAGTCCTTTCTTATCACTTTGCACAACAGCTGCTTATCACATATTAATCGCCTGCTTTGTAGATCATTCAAATCGCTTATCAGAATAAGCGGACTATGACTAGCTGATGCGCCAAAAATACCCCTTTCTTATTGGTTAAAAAAAAAACGAGTGAGATACTCAAACTAAGCCGAACTACTGTCTAAAGGTGCACTTATATCCCGTTTCCACACGCTAAAAAGAATATGCGATATACTCTATCATCAGCACGGTGTTGAAATGTTCATGAAGGCAAATAGCATAATTGAAGTTTCGAAGTTGTCTTTACACAATCTTGCATTTCTCCTGTAGAGTTCGTAGCTAGTTATTAGCCATTAGTTAGTCGATGGGAGCCCTAGTTATGCGAATTACTACGACGATACTTGACTGTGAACTAGTGCCATAGGGTGTGTTATCATAACGACGGTCGGTCAGTCGATGGACTTGAATGCATAATTACTACGGTGTTGCTACGTGTCTACCCAGTGGACATGTACATTTATAAGTTCTTAATGCTTTTTAACCATTCCTGTTTCGTGCAAAAATCAGGGTTTAGAAGTAACATTTTGAAAACTTGCTGTCTTCTTCCAGAAAATTCCACCATATTTAGTCAAGAACATTGAGACATTTGGTGAATAGGTGGATTGGTTTCGTTGTGAGAAAATGTTCAGTCAGTAAATGTAATAGTTGCTGGAAACGCTCTTCTTAAATCACCCATCACTTAGCAAGCTGGATGGCTGCTGCACACCAGGTAACGGCATTTGGTAAAGAATAATAGCATACGTTACCAAGGTTCCAGTTACCTAAAAAATGAGAGAGAAATTATTAATTTTGTTTGAAAACGATAGGAATAATGAAACGAGTTATCAACGAAACGCATGTAACTGAGTTACAAATAATCGAAGTTTAAAACAGTCATCGTTTTAAAAAGTGGTTTCTTGAGTCAAATAGTATTATAAAGTAAAAACACCAAAACAGACTGGAATTGACTTCTCTCCTGCTTCTGAAAGTATGAAGTCTGGTCTCCTTACTGCCAATTCTTTAGAGAATCACCTAAGTTCTTTAGTTTTGAATTTATGAATAATCCATGTTATTTTATTGTTTTGCAATTTGTTCTGACGTTCCTATTAAACATGGTTTTTATGTATTTGTCTTTAACTCATAGCATGTATTTCTAGTTGTGGTTGACAACCAGACGTAGCAAGTTTTCGAAATGTCAATTTTTTGTGTGTTTGGATTGTTCGTCTCGTAGGTTTTGACCCAACATGAGTCAAAGACTGCATTAAAAAATGCTGTTTGCCTGTCTTGTGTTGAGTATTGAATAAACGAAATACATTAGGCTACTCACTGTAAGAAGAAAACTTTTGTTGATCATAAAAACATTAGAGGCAGTAATTCCAACGCTAGTTCCAATCAGTCGTTGTGTGAATAGTATAATGCCAAATTTTGCATCGTCTGTACTCTGAAAAGTAGTAAAAAGTAAATATTAAAAGACGTACTATTAAGCATTTGGAAGAGACTTTTTTAGGAGACAAGTGATACTAAATGTTATCACAAGTTAGATCTGAATGCTTTTTTCAAATAACGTAACACTCTTTATTAAAAATTACATTAATTCGAATATTTTCAAGTTTATTATTTCGACTATGCATTCTACTGTCATTACAGAAAGGTATCATAATCTAGGTAAGACCTTCCGCTTCTCCAAAAGACAAACAGAGAAAAACCTGTTTTACTCAACTGATATTTCGGGTGCCAAATTTGCAAAATTGAATACAAAGATCTTTAAGTTCTTGGTTAATTTTAGTCCAGTCCACTTTGTCATACCTCAATGTATATTTCCCCATTCTCATTTTGCATATTGAAGGAGGCTGGTAAAAAAAACTCTAACGAGTGAGTGGTCAGATACGCCTCTTCAACCGAGGAAGATTCCCTTGCACAACCCAATGTAGTAAAAAACAAGTCGAGGCAATTTTCGCCTCTTACGTGTTCATTAACAATCTGCTCCAAACCAAACTCACCCATTATTATTTCAAGAGATTCAGGTTTGATAAGTACGCAGGAGTTTCTCTAACCCTTACCATGCCACCTAAGATCTCGAAAGTTGAAGTCGCCTCCAATGGCCACATTGCGCTGTTCATGGGTATTGTTTCCCTGGCTTGCTTACACAAAGTGCTACCGTGCTTTAATCTTTTTGTGGCCTGTACACACATGGAAACCAGAAAACCTCAAATGCCAGACACTTTGCACCAACACGCTTCAACTCCTTCAGAATTTTCGACAACGATTTCCTCGCTCTGCAACGAGTCGTTCACTGCAAATAGTTCTTGCTCTGCCTGGTTTTGGAATCTAACAAGCAAGGACGGTTTCTTTGTTCCTGTTTTTCCCCAATCAGTGGAATTTAACAACCTTTACCTTGTCATATACATCAAGTTTCCTGCATATTTGTTTCAATAAAATAGAATCATGATTGATTCTTTTTCATTTTTTGATTCAATGCTCTCCGGCACATTGTGGAAAGCAGCATTCAATTTGCGTTTGTTGCGTTCTTCCAGTTTTTTACAACTAACTACGAACACAAATCAAGAGAAACCACATTGTGTCCTACCTTCCACCATTATGATCCTGGTTTCCACGGGATTAAGCGTAGGGATGAAGCTCGCTCTCTTGACTTTCGCTCCGACGGGCTGGAGCAGTACAATTTGCCGTTCACCAGGCAAGAATTTGTTTCAGCTTTGTCCAAGTCGCATGACTCCGCCCCAGGCCCTGATGATGTTCATTATCAGCTGTTGAAACATCTGCCTCTTGCCTCCCAGCAGTTCTTGCTGGAAATGTTCAACCGTCTGTGGGCGGAGGGCTCTATTCCAGCTGTGTGGAGGGCAGCGGTGGTCATCCCGATTGTGAAACCGGGCAAAGACCCTACTTCTCCTTCCAGTTATCGCCCAATCGCTCTGACTAGCTGTGTCTGTAAACTTATGGAACGGATGGTCAGTGAGCGGTCAGTGAGCGGTTGGAATCACAGGGATTCTTATCTGCATCCCAGTGTGGCTTTCCACGGTTTCGGTCAACTATCGATCATCTTGTTTCCCTTGAATCAGATGTGAGGGAGGCTTTTCGCCTGCGTCAACATCTGGTTCAAGATTTCTTTGACTTGGAGATGGCTTATGATACGACCTGGCGTTATGGGATTCTCTGTAATCTTTATGGCTGTGGCTTGAGGGGACGGATGCCACTGTTCCTTTCCGCTTACCTCTCCGGCCGTTCTTTTAGTGTTCGTGTCGGGGCGACTCTATCCCGCCCGTTTGTATTGGAGAATGGTGTGCCTCAAGGAGGTGTTCTTAGTGTCATCTTGTTTGCTATTGGGATCAACCCCATTGCTCAGCAAGCTGCTGTTCCCCAGTCTTTGTTTGTCGATGACTTTGGCCTGCGCTTTCGGGCGGCTCGCATGCAGACCTGCTGGCAGTTAACAAAGTCCAGACCTGGGCGATCAATAATGGTTTCCGGTTTTCTCCGGACAAGACTGTGTGCGTCCACTCTTGCGGCCAACGAACACTGCACCCAGATCCTTGCCTGTACTTGGGACAGGCACAAATTCCTGTTGTCCCGCAGGCACGTTTCCTGGGCCTGGTGTTCGATTCCAGGTTATCCTGGCTTCCACACTTGCACCAACTTAAAGACAAGTCTTTGCGGGCACGTAACGTCTTGCGGGTTCTGTCGGGCACTTCATGGGGTGCCGATCGCGCCGCCATGTTGCGCCTCTACCGAGCCCTTGTCCGCAGCAAAATTGATTATGCGTGCATGGTGTATGATTCGGCTAGTGACTCGACTCTCCAGATGTTGGACACTGTGCATCACAGTGGCCTGCGTGTGGCGACTGGGGCATTTCGAACTTCTCCAGTGGTCAGCCTCTATGCTGAGGCCTCGGAGCCACCTTTGGCCGTTCGTCGGCGGAAGCTTGCCATTCAGTATGCTGTGCATTTGCGTGCTGTGCAATCCAGTCCTGCTTGGTCCATGGTTTTTGGGCCAGACTTGCGAGTTGGTAGACGCAGGGTGGGTAAGGGTGATTTCCGCGATAGGCTACAGCAGTCTTGTCAGGAGATAGCCTTTGAAATGCCCTGTGTCTTGAGGCTTGGGGAGATGCCAGTGGCCCCTTGGCTTGTCCCAAGTGGCATTTTCATTTTCGCTCTGGCGTCCCTCCCGAAGGGTTCCACTCTACCAGCAAGGTACTTGCAGGAGTTCCGGCGGCTGTGTTCTCAGTACGCCGGTTATCAGCGGCTGTTTACTGATGGGTCGAAGTCGAACGTTGGCGTGGCGTGTGCTTGTGTGTGTAAGGGAGTAACGGTTGCCTATCGCCTTTCATCGGGCTATTCTGTGTTTTCTGCAGAGCTTTTGGCTCTTGGTTTAGCGGTGGAATGGATCCTTGGCCTTCAGGGCACTCATTTCATTGTCTTCAGCGATTCCATGAGTGCCCTGGAGTCCTTGGCGAATTACATTCCTCGGAAGCCCTTGACACAACGTGTCCAAGCCTTGCTTACCCGCTTGCCTGGCCAGCGGAAAACCGTGCTTTTCTGCTGGCTCCCGGGCCATGTTGGGATTTGTGGAAATGAGCAAGCTGATTCTGCAGCGAAACGGGCCCTTTCTGGCCCTCTCGAAAGGGATCTCAGCCTTGTTCCCTCAGACGCCTTTCCAGCTCTTCGTCTGAGGTTACACGCTTTTTGGCAGACCTTGTGGGACAGACAGGATGGTAATAAGTTACTAGCTATTAAGGGCACCGTCGAGGAATGGCACTCGGCGTGTCGCCGCAGTCGCCGTGAGGAGGTTGTGTTGGCCCGTTTGCGCATTGGTCACACCCGACTTACTCACTGTTTCCTTTTGCGGGGGGTTGACCCTCCAGAATGTTATTGGTGTCGACGGCCACTTACGGTCCGGCACTTCCTTGTTGATTGTCGCCATCTTGATGGTGTTCGTCATCGTTTCCATCTTCGCATGACATTGCGCGTCAGTTGGGCGATAAGTGTGTCCTCCTGTCCGGTGTTTTTCAATTTTTGCAAGAGGTACAGATGTATGACAGGATTTAGATTTGGGGTTTGAATAACATCTCTGTAATGTGTGGTACAGTGGCAACCCGGACCACTGCACTGTGACTGAGGTTGGCGCTAATGACCACGTTGTCGACGCACCATTAAGCCTCAATACCCCCCCCCCCTTCCCACCATCAGACATTTTCACAATATTGGCATACGATTTCATGCTTGGACCATCTTTAACAATGCAATCATTCACTTCGTTCAACTCAATTTTTGGATGTAGGCTGATTACCAAGTCTTGTAGTCGTTTGTTTAACTTCGCCTTTAGTGGTTTGCAAATCTAAACAGAATTCACTCAACTTATTTTCAATCTATTTATCTTCTGCAAGGCGCCCAACTAATTCAGTCAAAGCAGCGACTTTGCTTTCAAAATTACAAGCGCTGCACACGAATGTGAGGCCTAATGTTTGAACTTGGTCAAATGGCACATTAATTCCATAAATGCGTAGCTATGACCACATTCATCACAACATATTTATTCTGTTGCCTCATTCTCGTTAAGTCTTCAGTCATCAGTCTTTTTTTGTTTTGGTAAGTTATGATTCATTTTTGGATTTGTCATACGAATCTGAACGTCATCCTCATCATCTTTTTTCCTTTGACTTTTTCCACCTGCCATTACCGGAAAGTAAATCTCGCTCACAGACCAAGCAGAAATACCTCCAAACCTCTGTCCGTAATTGGTTTATGATCACCAAATTTGACCCACGACTCACCAAACATTCATGGATCCTTTATTTACTGGAAAACAACTAGATGGTTTGTAAAATTACGAAACTTGTTGGATTTATACAGAGCTCAGTAGACCAGGTGTTGACCACTGACCACTACACCTCTGTACTCTGGCAGAATCGATCGAATATTCAATTTGTAAGCACGTAGGGCACAGGCAAAAGAACCGCAAACTGCCGACCCAAGTAAAAAGTGGAATAAGATCTTAGGGACTCATTGGAGAGGTTTCCGAGTGGCAAAGAAAGGTACGAAAATTTACTGCCTTAAGGCACGTTTTGAAGGAAGTGAGTGATGGCGCAGTGATATCTCGTTATTAAGAGAGTTCCAGATTGGCAAAACTAGCAAAGCAAAAGAAGATTTCCTGGAATCAAGGCAAAATTTGAGAAAAACGAGCTTCAAACGGTTATCCCAAGTCTGGTTCACCAAACTAAATTTAAAAAATGGTAAATCAATGGGGAGCAAACAATGTATAATTTCAAAAGTAAGGATTAAGTCAGCCTTTAAAATTCTACATTCCAGGGATTCTATTCCAAGGTCATGAAGTCTTCGACTGTATGGCAACGCACACATGATTTCGTATGCGCCTTCGTATGCCTTCATACGACTTTGTATCACTTCTCTGGACGGATTTAAGCCGATCAATATCCTTGAAAAGGAAGGGAGACCAGAATTGATTCGCATACTCGAGCCAGGTTCGGACATAGAACTTGACAAAGTGTAAAGCACAGTGTAAAGGTTTCCAGAGTTAAAGCACTGGTGGACCACGGCAGATATGCAGTTGGCCGGCGCTGCTATAGAGTTATAAATAGACAAAAATCGCTGGAAATAATATTAGGGAAAATTGAAAATAGGCCAACAGCGAAAATCATACACTAGAAATAACGTAGTTCAGTAAGCCACCTTTATGCACTTACGTTTCGTTGGAGTGGCATGACCCGGATTCGAACCGGCTACCCAGTTCGCCCCCAGATCACCGAGCCTTGTGAGTGTATGATTTGTCTTCCCTCTCCATTTCTCTGGCCAAGTGAATTTCGGTCGAGTGGAGCCCTGGTCACGGTTGTGACCTTAATAACGGGTTCAATGAGTTATCTTTATGCCAGTGGAGGATGTGGCCATAGCGATTAAGGCGCTATGTAAGTGATCTGGGGGCAAACTGGGTAGCCCGTTCGAATCCGGGCAATCCCACTCCGACGAAACGTAAGTGCATAAAGGTGGCTTACTGAACTACGTTATTTCTAGTGTATGATTTTCGCTGTTGGCTTATTTTCAATTTTCCTTTGCTGCTATAAAGTTGCAGTGTGAAGAACATTTGTGATCCTGCTAAAACCAAACTTCAAGATCCCAGAAGCTGGTAAAGATTTCCTTGAGTATTGAATTGCCGAGAAAATAATTTAACCCGATGATGGATTTACCAATCGCAACGCAGTGACATTTGCCACAGGATAGTAGACTAACCAATCGTAAATTGAGTTTATACTACACTGCAGACTATAGGTATCATCAGATGACATGACTGGGGAGTGGATTTTAAAGTCATCAGCAAACTTCTCCTGAGAAACATTACTTTCATTAGAGGCCAGATCGTTTAGATAATGAATGGAAATTAGGGGACCAAGGACAAAGTCCTGGGGGAGCCCCAATAACACGTTGAGAGCACCCCGTGATAAAGGCAGAAATCCTCGTTAATAAGTTTCCCTGGAAGCTGAGCTGATATAGTTTAATCAGCAGTTTGGAATGAACAACGGACTCAAAGACTTATTTTTTTTAATTGCTCAGGATAACGTCCGTTTTAATGCCAAGGTCAAGTACCTTGGCTCAATTATCAAGAGCCAGCAGGAGTTGAACTTATGATCTAAAAGGCAAAAACCAAAATTGGTCTGAGTGAATCAGGTTGAAATATTTAATGTGCATCATCATTGCATTGCTGATCAGTGATTCCATTAATTACATGAAACGATTGTTAAGGATATTGGTCGGTTGTTCTGTGGATAGGCGGCATTGCCCTTCTTGAAGATAGGAACGATCGAAGCAGTGGACCAAATTGATGGCAGAATTCCCGACGAAAAGGAAAGTGTAAAGATGATTTGAAATGCAGGTGCAATTTGATCACCGATTTGTCTGTAGAAGAAAGAAGAGAAACCGTCGGGGCCCACAGAATGGGTCGGCCTAAGGCAGCTGATGGCAGTACGAACGTCAGAGACCCGGAAAATAACATCAGAGGGGTCGTGAAGGGTGTAGGACCTAAAAGAACTATAGAGAGGAGGCGTTGAGCCATTATCAGTCCTGCCATGTCTGGATAATTGGGAATTAAATATAGCAGCCTTTTCAGACGGAGAAATAAGGCTTCCATTTACCTTTAGGGGAGGAAATGTATGAGAGGATTTAGATTTAAAGCGATAGAAACGAAAAAGGGCAGACGGATTTGCTTTGCTAAATTTGTTTTTTCTTAAGTGGTTTAAAGTTTATTGACACAGTTGGAATAAGAAGACTGTAGAGTAAAGTATGCAGAATGATTTGCAGTCGACCACTCAGTACGAAGCCGATGCCAGGCAGCAATCTTTTTTCCCCAAATAGAATAGAGTTCCTTAGAATGGACCCCATTCCAAAGTTGGCGGAGAGAAGTCATTCTCTTGTAGCGTGCAGCACAATTGTGGAGGATAGCTAGAAAATGATTCAATGCAGAGTTTACGTCGATACAAACGTTTAGTTCAGTTTATGAGATCAAGCAGGTTTTGGAATTTTCCATAATCAGTCCTTACTGATTGACAAAACAGGGGAAGCGAAAGCTTATGATGGAGCTTGAAATTGACCATATTATGATCACTTGTTCCCATTTGCTTGCAACAGTAATGTCGAAGATGGCACGATCATCATCGGTTAGAATTATGTGAAGGATGTTTTGACCACAGGTTGGCTTAGTATCAAGCTTACTGAACCTGTAGTCAGCAATTTAGTCAAGAAAAGTGTCCTTAGTAGTGTCAGTAGAAGAAAAGATAGAAGAACAATCAGCAGGTGAAAGGTTAAAATTCTCAATCACAATCTTTGAGGAGCCGAGAATCTAAGAAGATTTAATGACTCAGTTTTGATAAGGGAAACTAAGTCAAAGCCATGCGGAATATAGGCTAGAACAAAATTTAATTTAGCTATTGGTAGTTTGACAGAGAAGGATTTAACTCCATTGAATGTGCTATTCAATAAGAGGAAAATTGGAACTTAGCCAATAGCGAAAATCATAAACTAGAAATAGTGTTTTTTAAATTCAGGAATAGGGTCACCACCTTTTGGAAGATAAGTGCAACCCCCCTTCCCCCCACGCATGGGAGCCACGATCCCGACAAATGATATCATACAAAAGGCCGGTTAGGATTGGTGCATTAGGGGGGGGGGATTGTGGCTTAATGGCGCGTCGACAACTTGGTCATTAGCGCCAACCTCAGTCACAGTGCAGTGGTCCGGGTTGCCATTGCACCACACATTACAGAGATGTTATTCAAACCCCTTACCTAAATCTTGTCATACATCTGTACCTCCTGCAAAAATTGAAAAACACCGGACAGGAGGACAGACTTATCGCCCAACTGACGCGCAATGTCATGCGAAAGATGGAAACGACGACGAACACCATCAAGATGGCGACAATCAACAAGTAAGTGCCGGACCGTAAGTGGCCGCCGGCACCAATAACATTCAGGAGGGTCAACCCCCTGCAAAAGGAAACAGTAAGTCGAGTGTGACCAATGCACAAACGGGACAACACCACCTCCTCCCAAGCCAAGGGGCCACTGGCATCCCCCCAAGCCTCAAGACGCTGGGCATTTCAAAGGCTATCTCCTGACAGGACTGCTGGAGCCTATCGCGGAAATCACCTTTACCCACCCTGCGTCTACCGACTCGCAAGTCTGGCCCAAAAACCATGGACCAAGCAGGACTGGATTCCACAGCACGTAAACGCACAGCATACTGAATGGCCAGCTTCCGCCGACGAATGGCCAAAGGTGGCTCCGAGGCCTCAGCATATAGGCTGACCACTGGAGAAGTTCGAAATGCCCCAGTCGCCACACGCAGGCCACTGTGATGCACAGTGTCCAACACCTGGAGAGTCGAGTCACTAGCCGAACCATACACCATGCACGCATAATCAAGTTTGCTGCGGACAAGGGCTCTGTAGAGGCGCAACATAGCTGTGCGATCGGCACCCCATGAAGTGCCCGACAGAACCCGCAATATGTCAAGTGCCCGCAAAGACTTGTCTTTAAGTTGGCGCAAGCGTGGAAGCCAAGATAACTTGGAATCGAACACCAGACCCAGGAAACGTGCCTTTGGGACAACAGGAATCTGCGCCTGCCCCAAGTACAGGCAAGGATCTGGGTGCAGTGTTCGTTGGCGGCAAAAGTGAATGCACACAGTCTTGTCCGGAGAAAACCGGAAACCATTACTGACCGCCCAGGTCTGGACTTTGTTAATTGCCAGCTGTAGCTGCCGCTCGCAGGTCTGCATGCGAGCTGCCCGAAAGCGCAGTCCGAATTCATCGACAAACAATGACTGGGGAACAGCAGCTTGCTGAGCAATGGGGTTGATCCCAATAGCAAACAAGATGACACTAAGAACACCTCCTTGAGGCACACCATCCTCCAAGACAAACGGGCGGGAAAGAGTCGCCCCGACACGAACACGAAAAGAACGGCCTGAGAGGTAAGCGGAAAGCAACAGTAGCATCTGTCCCCTCAAGCCACAGTTATAGAGATTATGGAGAATCCCATAACGCCAGGTCGTATCATAAGCCTTCTCCAAGTCAAAGAAAACCTGAACCAGATGTTGACGCAGGCGAAAAGCCTCCCTCACATTCAAGGGCAACCAGATGATCGATGGTTGACCGAAAACGTCGAAAGCCACACTGGGACGCAGATAAGAATCCGCGTGATTCCAGCACCCAGACCAACCTCTCACTGACCATCCGTTCCATAAGTTTACAGACACAGCTAGTCAGAGCGATTGGGCGATAACTGGAAGGAGCAGTAGGGTCTTTGCCCGGTTTCACAATCGGGATGACCACTGCTGTCCTCCACGCTGCCGGAACAGAGCCTTCTGCCCACACACGGTTGAACATCTCCAGCGAGAACTGCTGGGAGGCAAGAGGCAGATGTTTCAACAGCTGATAGTGAACATCATCAGGCCCTGGGGCGGAGTCATGCGACTTGGACAAAGCTGAAACAAATTCCTGCCTGGTGAACGGTAAATTGTACTCCTCTAGCCCGTCGGAGCGAAAGTCTAGAGAGTGAGCCTCTTCACTACGCTTTATTCTGAGGAAACCAGGATCATAATGGTTATCAGTCGAGACCCGTGCAAACGCAGACGCAAGACAGTCGGCGATATCCGGCACAGAAGAGATCACGGAATTCGCCACCTTCAGCTGTGAAACCGGGGAAGACACGTTCCTCCCCGAGATCTGGCGCACCTTCCGCCACACCTGCTGAGAAGGCGTGGAGCGCGTGATCGACGAAACATAAGCTGTCCACAAAGCACGTCTAGCCTCACGGATGACATACCTGGCACGGGCACGACAGCGCTTAAAGGCTACAAAGTTGTCAGTAGTTGGGATGACCGTAAATGCACGCAACGCTCGCCGGCGGGCCCGAAGAGCCCGCCCGCAAGCAGGCGTCCACCACGGAACAGGAACCCGCCGCGGCTGTGTGGACGAACGCGGGATAGTAGCATGAGCAGCAGCAAGGACCACGTCAGCGAAATGAGTGGAAAGTTCATCCACATCAGAAAAGTCCCCAACCGCACGCTGAAATACAGCAGCCTCAGCAAAGGCTGACCATTCAGCACGTTTAAGCGCCCACCGGGCTGGCCTGGAAGCCACAGAACCCCCTTGTGTCGTCGACAACACAACGGGGAGGTGATCGCTTCCATGCAGATCGGCAGTGACAGCCCAAGTGAAGTGAACTGGGACGGCAAGGGAGCAAAAGGCTAAGTCCACCGCTGACCAATTGCCCGTGGCCAGGTTACAGTGTGTCATGGTGCCATCGTTCAGGATGCAAACGGACCCCCTCTGCATCCACTCCTCAAGGATCCTGCCCTTGTTGTCAGTATTAGGTCCTCCCCACTGGACGTGGTGGCTGTTAAAGTCGCCCAGCAGCAGAAACGGGGCTGGAAGCTGGCTAACCAGGTCCTCCAGGTCACCAACCCCAAAGACCTCATCCGGCGGTAAATAAACCGAACAGACAGTAATATCGAATTGAAAAGAAACTCGAACTGCTACCGCCTGAAATCTAGTGTGCAGAGGCACACTGGCATGCGGCTGAGAGTGTTGAACCAGCACTGCAACACCACCATGTGCACGTGGCACAGGGTCTGCATCCAGACAGTAGACAGAGTGACCCCTAACAACCGGATTATCCGACGCCTTAAAACAAGTTTCCTGAAGGCAGCAGCACAGAGGTCGCTAATGCGACAAAAGCAGCCGCAGCTCCTCTGCATGGGTCCAATAACTTTGGCAGTTCCACTGAACGATGGAATGCGCAGGCATTAGGACGGGCTTAAGACTGAATCATCCTCCTCAACTCCTTCCCTGGGTGACCCGAAAACATCTGAATCCTCCCCCGAATCAAAAGCCGGAGTGAGGTCTAGAACGAAGTTGTCCTCGGAAGGAGGAAAAAGCCCAGGAGAAGTGGAACAGGAAATATCTCCCTCAACCGGTTTCGAAGAACCCAAAAGACCCTGCAAAGATGGATGTTGCTGGGTCAACAAAGTAACAAGCATGCCTACCGTCCTCGTCAAAGACCTGAGCTCAGCGCGCAAATCCGCTAAATCAGCAGACTCAGTAACTGGGCCAGGCAATGGCGCACTGCACACCTGTGGAAAAGATCTGGTCATCGGTGCTGCCGATAGTTTAGCTTTCTTCCGGGCCTCCGAGTAGGAAAGCCCGTCCTTCACCTTCAATTCCTGCACACGACGTTCCTCTAAATAAACACGGCAGTCCCACGAAGAGGCCTGGTGCTGACCACCACAGTTGATGCACTGCTCTGGGCCAGCACAATCAGCGCCTTCATGGGCTGCCTGAGCACAGCTAACACAGGTAGGCTTACCTTTACACGAGCCGCTGGTGTGGCCGAAGCATTGACAGCGGAAACGCCGCATTGGATTCGGTACATAAGTCCTGACCTTCAACCGCAGGTAACCAGCAGTAATGTGCTGCGGTGCAACTGGCGTATCAAAGGTCAGGAAAAAGGTGTCAGTTGGCTGGGCACCATTCTCACCTTTCCACTTCAAACGCTTCACAGCCGTAACTTCCCAGCCGTAACAGCCTTGTGACTTAAGTTCGTCCAGGATGATATCATCGCTGAGACCCCTCAAATCAAAGCACGTCACGACCCCCTTGCTGCTGTTTAAGGTACGATGCGGCTCCACACGCACCGGGCATAACCCCAGTGCACCCGCCTTCAAAAGCCTCTTTGCCTGAGCCCCATCCGCAACCTCAACAAGGTATCCCCCAGCACGGAGCCGAGAGACACTCTTTGGATCGGAACCACAGATCCTTTTGAGTGCTTTGTGGACAGCGAACGGACCGAGTTGTGTAACATCTCGGCCCTCGCCTGTCACCACCAAGAACTTCGGGACTTGGTCCCGACCCTTACTAATGTCCGGTAACTGGGTACCAGGCCCAACCATCTCAGGTTCCCTCCTCTGGCGCTTGCTAGTGCGGCGAGGAGGAGAAGAATTTTGGGGGGAAGAATTTTTTGCGGGGGAGGGGAGAGAAGAAGTTGCCATGAAGAGCAAAAAAAAGTCGCGGCGGTGCGTCCCCCAGAAAAGAAAAACCCCGCGCGGCACTCGGGTGATGCAGGGCCGGAAGCCGCATATCCAGGGCCCTGCACCAGGAAGCTAACACTGCCGTTTATCTCAGTGAGGTGGCAGCCTAAGCATGCCGAGAGGCGAGGCCACCAAGGAAGCCGTACACACCACCTCCCTCGATAACCCAAACAGTTCGGGTCCGTGATGCAGATGGATACAGCACAAGCCGCCTCCCCACAACGACAGGACCCGAAAAGTCATAGCCGATTGACCTTAGGCCGGCTCGCCCAGGTCACCCGTCCTCCGGAATAAGGAGCCAAAGCCCGAAAGCCAGAATCTCAGCCTCCACGGATTACTAGGTTGCAGCACACGGCCAACATGCTGGGGGATGAGGATAAATAGCCCAGTGGCCAGAATGGGCAAATCGGAATCAAACCCAAAAGGGGATTCAAACCGCCAAACATCCTCTAAGCAGCCACCCCGGGCCCGGTTTGTCTGGATGTCCCTTCACCTCTTTCGGACTAGTGCTTGCGACGGGTGTTAAACCTGCCCGCCATACACACCGTAGGCGCACTCGCAAACCGTAGTGTTGAGGTTGCTAGTGTTCAAGACGGACTAAAAACCCTCCGCCACGCAGACCCTTGGCACACTAGCAAACCGTGATCTTGGGTTCCCTTTTAGTCGCCATTAGTAGTGTGCATTAGGGACAGTCATTGAGAGATATTTCGGTCACAAAGATGAGGTCGTATGAAAAAGAGGCCAAGAGTAGGTGGAAAGTCTGCAAATTTGCTAACAAGCTGCATGCATTTATAAGTATACAGTTAAGGTGATTAGAGGTGAAACAGGAGCTTGCTGTAGAGGAAAGGGCCCACAGAAGTCATAGGACGAAGGCAGCATTGGAGTGATAAAATTGGTAGGGTTGTTTGCCTGTTACAGTTCCCACTTAGTGGTTTATGTTTTCCGAACTTGATCCAACCCTTTGGGAAAGCCGTCCGTCTGAAAAGGAGTACAAAATTTCATTGCAGAGAGATTTTTTTTCGCAGGCAAGTCAGGTGAATACTATCCCTGGTCATCACAGACCTGATAGATAGTATTGGACGATCCAATGAGATAAAGCTCCAGTTCTCCAAGACACAACGAGCACGGAGTAAGGTATTAACTTTGGATACCAAATAATTTTCCTCGGAATTTAACTTGTTAACTCGAGGAAACAATCCAGAATTGGAAACACTTGAAAAGGGCTTAATGTGTTGCACCTCAATAGCATATCTAACAACACAATCAACTATTGTTTCAGGAGCATCGATGAATATTATTGGATCCTGTGCAGATTAAAATGTGGGTGTTAGCGTCTGCATTTGAAAGAATGGGGTGAAGCATGTTTGGGATTTGTTGAGTCATGCAGCCAGGAATGGTCCAGGTCATGGATCTAAGATTAGAGTTTGTTCTAAGTGAGCATACATTGGAGTCCCCAATGGTGACTACTTAATAATCAAATTTGGTGGTACTGTTGATAGAACTGCTAGATTTAGGAGATGGTACATGGTTAAATTTATTTAGGTGTTCATTAGATTCTTGCGCAGAATGTGCAGAGTGATTCAGACTCAGATATGAGGCTCTAGGTCCACTAGGTGCTATTGAGTTGCACACGGTGTATATTTCTCCACGCCGTTGATGACGAACAGTTACATTTTTGTGTAATTCAAATGGAATGGACTGACTTCTTTCGATTTGAGGACTCTCCGGACCCAGATGGCAGTTATTAGATAATGTTCCAGAATTTTGGACAGTTTGATTGTGGTGGACAGATGTCAAATTCCCACGTGAGATGAAATAATTTAAGGTTGACAGACAGCGATAGAGGACAGCACCGAAGTGATCTTGAAGACAAGATTTGGTTATAACACAGTGGGCGCCATTTGAGGGTTTGCTTCACTTACACATGACGCATTGGTGTTTGTCAGCTTGTTCAGAAATGAACAGCGCCATGATTTGTTTAGATTAATCATGTTTGTGACTTCAGGAGCTATTGACCTTGCACACCAATCCCCAGTTCCTGAGTCAACATTGAGTGAAATGCCGCACATGGGCAGTACCGGTTTCCTGGAGAAGAAACTCCGAGAAAGTTCCAGGCCAGGAATCCGGAAGTAAATAAACCAGTTGGAAGGCTACGTCACGAACGTTTTGTGGAAGACGGACTTCCAACTCAGCCTCCTACGTGAGCAGCCCTAAGCTGCTGACTGTCCAACTTTCCTATTATGTAAAGTTTAAATTATAACTGTTATGTATAGTTTTCTGTCATGCCTATTAAACTCTTATTTAGAGTTACAAAGTTTAAAGTCTTTGAAAGAATCCACAGTCGTAGTTAAAATACTCATCTCTGACAAGTGGTAGCAGGAGCGTGTGAATTTTTAGGCAGAACGTAAAAACATTAATTCACTTCCCAAACCTAATACGAAAAATGTTCGGGCGCTATTCATCAGTATTTCTTCGGAAATAATACTCGTATGCAGTGGTATTCACCGTCAAGTCAAGACTGGAGCCACGACAAGATTGGGAAAGATGTTCCAAAATGGCAGAAAACACGACAGCTTCAAAGGACAGGCAGCAGGACCTAAAAGGCAAGTACAAAATATTGTCAGCGGTTGCGAAGTCCAGCCAAACAGTATAGAATGGCGTGTCAAAGTTTTTTTTAAACTAAGAAGAATGAAAGTAATCCTGCCGGAGTAATTTAAAGGGTTTACACGTAGCCTAGATGTGTACTAGCTGAAGTTTAATGATGGCAGAAGCAGCTTTACAAATGTCTAGTATCCAAAATTTACAGCTTCTGGATGGGAAGAATTATGCTACTTGGTCAGGCAGGGTAGAAGCATTGCTTAAGCACCAGGGCGTTTGGAATTTGTTGATGTCAGGAAAAGATAAACCTGTTGACGAAAAGGAATTAGCAAAATGGGAACTAGCTAACGAAAAAGCATCTGGCCTAATATTGCTAGCTGTAGATAACGTCAAGGTTCAAGTGCTAAGAAATTTAACTGACGCATCAAAAATATGGAAGCATCTAAAAGATAGATACGAACCCTCCAATATTTTGAGGTATTTGTCGCTACGAAGACAGTTGCACGACTTGCGTAAAACTAGTGATATGTCAATAAATGAATAGTTGGGAAAAATCGGGACTATATTTGAAAGCATAGCCCAAACCGGTAAAACCATTGATGATGAAGAGAAAGCATGCTACATTATACTAGGCTTACCAGTTTCCTATGACAAATTAATAACAAGTTACTTAGCACTTTAAAGAAGGAAGAAAAGCTTAAATGTGAAGACATAGAACATTTATTAATAATGCACGAGTCTAAACAAATTGCATTGTCTGAAAATAAAACTGTTTCAGAGACGACTTACTACGCAAATCAAAGACAGCAACCGAGAGGACAGCAGATTCAATCCGACATCACGTGCTACAGATGCGGCGGAAAAAATCACAAGTCCAGTACCTGCAGCTCTCCAGCCCCACCCCGAGACCAAAGAAGAGGACGTGGCCGAGGACGAAGCAAGTGGCGTGGTAATCATAATAATTCTCAACGAGAAATTTCTGCAAGTAAGGAAAGTGTGTCAAGTTTCACGTATGCAAAGTATGTTAACGTAAGAGCATACGCAGCAAAAACAGGATGGAATTTAAAAAATGCACTAGTGGTCG
The DNA here is from genome assembly GCA_023313725.1 of Lithobius niger. Lineage (NCBI taxonomy): Eukaryota > Metazoa > Arthropoda > Chilopoda > Lithobiomorpha > Lithobiidae > Lithobius > Lithobius niger. Next base: position 21,964 of record JAHWFP010009884.1, read on the forward strand.
ATTCCGGTTCAGCGCGGCACATAGCCTGCAATAAAAATTGGTTTGCAAGCACGTATAACATTGAAACTGAAAGTGTAAAATGTGCAACGAAGGCTGACCCAGTCTCGACAAATATAGAAGGTGTTGTAAAAATAGACACAAATGGTGTAGTACTTTCCACGCAAAGAACTTTATTTTTACCTGAATTCGAAGTGAATTTATTTTCTGTAGGACAAGCAATAAAAGCCAGCCTCCGTATAGTTTTTGATCAAGATCGCTGTGAAATAATTCAGAAAAAGACAGACCGTCTAATAGCATCAGCAAGTTATATTGCCGGATTATTTATAAGTAATGACCCAAAAATAACTCGGTCATACAGTTTAGTATCAAGTTTAAAGAGTGGAAACCTGTCGCAAATACAATTAGAGTCAAGTGAAAAGAGTAGTAAAACTTTTGCTCAAGCCAGTGTTAACCAGCCAGCGTATCAAACTAACTTAAAGCCTAACTCTGACGTAGGTCAAGTGCCCGCATTTCCCTGCACGCAAAATGCCGACAAGCATGCCAGGCAAATAAAGTTAAAGCAAGGTGTCTTCAATAAAAGCACTTACGTGTGGCACAGGAGGTTTATGCATGTTTCAGCTTTAACGTTAAAGAAAATGGCCAAATCAAATGCACTACGTGATTTTTGCCACAAATCATTAATAAAACCAAGACCAAATGCATGTAGTGACTGTCTCCAAGGAAACATAAAAACAAAGCCTTTTAAAACTATCAATGCAGATCGCATACCCGAGCGCTTAAGTATTGTTTACTCTGATATTGTTGGGCCGTTTCCTACCCCAACAATGGCAGGCTCTTATTATTTTGCAACATTTATTGATGGCAAAAGTCGATTTGTTCAGGTAGCGTTCCTGAAAACGAAGGATGAATTGTTTGAAAAATTTAAGCAATATAAACTCAAAGCTGAAGCCGCAACGGGTTGCAGAATAAAGGTTTTTCAATCTGACCACGGGAGGGAATATGAATCAAAATGTATGGAAGATTTCATGTTGCAAAATGGAATTAAACACCAGTTCTCCCCCCCTTACTCCCCTTCCTCAAATGGAATTGCAGAGAGGCAGAATTTGACGATAATGTGTTTGGTCCGAGCAACATTAGTCCAGGCAAAATTACCAACAAAGTTTTGGGGTGAATTAGTAAATACTGCAGTTTACATTCGCAATCACTGTACTAATGTAAGAAACAAATTTAGGACACCAAGACAAATGTGGGAAAACACGAAATATAAACCCACGGTAAAATATTTTAGAGCAATTGGTTGTCTTTGTTTTGCGCTCAAACCACCATTGAAACGTTCAAAGCTAGATGCTAGAGGAATTCCATGCATAATGATCGGCTATGATCAACAATCCAGAGCGTACAGACTATATGACATTTATAATAAGAAGATAATTGTTAGCAGAAGTGTAACCTTCCAAGAGGATGTACTAGGCTCATCCAGACTGGTCGACAACAATGAAGTCCAAAATGGTAAAGTCCTAGACTCGCTAATTATTGACTTGTCATTCAATCCAACGGAAGTTGAAGACAAGGTCAAACCACTACAACTTCAACCTACCCAAGTTTCACCTCGACCGCAAGTGCTGCAGCCAATGGTTCAGACCCCAGAAGTTCGACTAACCAGAAGTCGCGCCCTAAGAGAAGGGATAGTTGTCCCAGAAATCCACCAGAAGACTTCGTCAGAGGGGGACACAGCTCACAATGTCGTTTTTGCCGAAGCCTCTAATGATTTCAAGAAAACGGAAGATGACTATGTTTTTGCATTGAATGCTACTCCTCAAGAACCGAGAACTGTAACTGAAGCCATGAACAGTCCGGAAGCAAACCAATGGAGAATAGCCATGAATGACGAGTACGGATCTCTCATAGCAAACGGAACATGGGAGCTAGTGGATCTACCAGAGGGCGCCCACACTATAGGAAGCAAGTGGGTGTTGAAAATAAAGAAGAATGCCAAAGGCGAAATAGAGCGCTACAAAGCACGCCTAGTGGCAAAAGGATTTGCACAAAAATATGGAGCCGAATTCCAAGAAATTTACGCACCTGTCGCCGGACTTTCCACCATCAGACTTTTAATTTCAGTAGCCGTCCAGAAAGGTTACTATGTAGATCAGTACGACATAAAAACTGCCTACTTGAACGGTTTCCTAGGAGACGGAGAGCAAATCTACATGGACCAACCTGAAGGGTTCATTGTTCAAGGTCATGAGCACCAAGTATGTCGTATAATCCGTAGCCTCTATGGCTTAAAACAAAGTGCACGAAGGTGGTACATACGTTTCGCCGAGGAGATGCAGAAGAATGGCTTGAAGAGGTGTCGCTCCGACGCTTGTGTATTTTTCCTCAGAGAAGGCAAAGAAATATGTCTGTTAATTGTATACGTGGATGATGTTGCCGCCATCACTTCCAGTCCGAAGATGCGACAGTTTGCAAGAAGCGTTTTGACGAAAAGCTTTGAAATTCACCCTCTTGGCCCAATAAATTTTATGTTGGGAATCCAATTTTCAAAGACTCAAGATGGTGCTATCACCATGAACCAGACGCAGTACATCAAGAAAGTTCTGTCACGTTTTGGGATACAGGATTGCACACCAGTGACGACTCCCTCAGTACCAAGAGGACAAGAAACACGAGAATTAACTGAATGTCCAGACAAGATTCCACTACGAGAACTTGTTGGTGCACTCTCTTACATTTCAAATGGCACACGCCCTGATATTTCCTTCGCTGTGAACTGCTTAGCACAACGTGCATCCACACCTACAAGGGAGGATTGGCAAGCCGGAAAGAGAATCCTTCGATACTTGCAGGGAACCAATGAGCAGAGCTTAGTCTTACGACCAGATCACACCGGACTCCAAATCAACACTGATGCGAGTCATGCAAGCGATTTGGAAACTCGCAGGTCCACAACAGGAGTAGTGGCAACTCATGGCGATGTACCTTTCCTTTGGAGATCAAACCTACAAAGGACAGTTTCCCTGAGCACCATGGAATCTGAGTATAAGGCGATTTCCCAAGGCGTACAAGAGTGCCTCTGGACTAGAGAACTATTAATTGAAACAGGCATCATACCTGCCGATGGTGTCAAGCCTACACCACTTTGCACGGACTCACAAAGTGCTCGTGCCCACGCAGTGAGCTATGTGGAAAAATCACGCACAAAATACATAGACATTATTTATCACCATGTGCGTGAACGAATAGAAGACAAAAGTGTGGAAATACTTTACATCCCCACAAAATCAAATGTTGCCGATTTATTAACAAAATGGCAGCCTGGACCAAGACAAAACTTGTTGACTAATAAATTGAATGTTTTTGTTTCCAGGTAAACCTCCTTCAGTCAGAGGGGGAAATT
>JAHWFP010009886.1:0-12917 GCA_023313725.1 Lithobius niger
ATACACCTAAAAAGCAACGAGACTCAGGCGAATAGCGCTTTTGTACTAGTGCTAGTGCTATTTGAATGCTCTTTTGTTGTGACTACATTATTCTTGTTGTTCTTCTTCTTCTTGTTGGGGAAATTTTGCTCTCACCTATCTAACCCAAACAACCGATTTTCAAGTTTCATAGCTTAAAACCTTGGTATGAATAAGGCCTAGTGCCATTTGAACGCTTTTTCAATGTATTTACACTATCTTGTCAGTGTTCTTCGTGTTGTTAGGGAAAATTTTGCTTTCACCCAGATCATCGGACCAATGAAACGATTTTTAACTTTTATAGTTTAAAACGTAGGTAACAGGGCTTTTTAAACGCTATCGTATCGTGACTGATTCATCTCAAAAGCATTCACCTCAATTATAAATAAATAAAGATGCAAACCGATTTCCGTTTCCTTTTGGACTTAAATATCAGACTGTCTGAGCGGGGAACTGAAGCCTCGACCTTGGACACCAAAGCCGTACTTCTAAGCCGTAGCTTTGGTCTCAAAGGTCGAGAGTTTAATTCTCGGCCAGGAGTTTGACATATATCCCAAGTAGCATCTGAAGTAGGTTTTGTGTCTTATTTATTTACCCCAGATCCAGCAGATTTAACTTTCCGTCATGTTTATCCATCTCAATTATCTCATAGCGTGATTACAGCATATCAAAATTCTAGTTAATTATAGTGTCCGCGGCCCATCTTGAATTCGCCCCAGAATGAACACAAATAATCGATTGTACGTTTTTGGTCGCAGAGTGCCTTGTTGATATCCAAAGTAGTTACAAAAGCAATGGCGGCCATCGATTAAAGCCGCCCCCTCCAGGAAGACGTAGCCGATCACAAAATACATGCAGGACTCAAGATACGCCGCGCACACAATAATTTAGCTGAAATACCTCCAAGGAAAAAAAAATAACAGACGATAGTAGGCATTTAATAGGAGCGCGGGTAGCCGCGAGACTGGGGCGTCAAATTTGGTAGGCGTCCTGGTCCTGGCTGCATATCTCTGGCTTCTTACAGACCCGGATCCGATCCTGGTGAAGGGAAGCGCATATGTACGGGATTTTTCTCCGGTTGTTTACCGCCCGTTGCACGTCCGATTACTCTAGTTTCCTCACTCATGCTGTAAAAAAAAAAAAAAAAAAAAAAAAATTACACGATGCTAGTTCCCTGAAACTTTGCATATGACGCTTGGGCCTTATAATAGCTCTAAAAAAAATACGGATAAAAGCTTTTAATGCACGGTGGTGATGTCACGCTAACACATCCCAATGCTAAAAGTATAGTCGTTATATACGTGTAAATCTGAAAACCCACACCAGTCACCGTAGGTTAATTTTGATAACTTCACACTTTTTTGATAATCAAACACGTTTTCCGGGGTCTACTCAATCCCTGCTCCACCATGTAACACATAATGACCGACTTTGCAAAGCTACCATACATAACACAAAATCAAACCAGAACACCTTATTCCCACCAGTATAAACAGGAACATTTGCAAGCTGCGAAATTTGTCAAACAAACACGGAAAAAGAAAGAAAAAAAAGCCTCGCGTACTATGCTAGGCCCCCGCCCCCCACCCATGGAGGAATGGCCCAACCCGGTGCGAAAACTAGGCTACTGATACTTGTAAACACACTTAAATACACCTAAAAAGCAACGAGACTCAGGCGAATAGCGCTTTTGTACTCTACTTCTTTAAACTACTTTAGTAGAAAAAAATACAGTTTTACCTTAAAACACAAACATCGGTAACGGAACGTTTCCGTTCAGAAATTTACATAAGTCGCATGTAAAAATTCTTAAGTTCATTACGATTCACAAATAAAATTTACAAACAAAAATCTTAAAAACATTAGCTTGAGATTTAGTTAGCTTGACGTCACACCTTAGCATTAAAACACATATACATGAAACACATCAGGTAAACCTAAACCTAAATTGATCGTTGCTCGAAACGGAACAGTCCACAATATCTCGGGGTGTCAAAATCACACTAGCGCTAAAGCACTCGTCCAATTTCGCCAACCCTCGATATTTGGACTGTTCCGTTTCTCGCAGACGATCAATTATTTCCGGTTAACCGGGGCTGCTTCACGGATATCTATTACTAATTGCTAATAGTAGCCACCCATTGTGATAATTGCAATAGCGAGCCCTATTAGGTAATGCCCCTGTGTTGCCGGCAAAAAGGCAATTCCTAGTTTTTCAGTCGATACCTTTTAGCTGGTAAGTTTACGAGGTGTATGGCGCTATTTTGTAACTGATATGCTATCGTAACAATAATGTTGCGTTTCGCAGTTGCTCATTTCGAAATGGAATCTTTTCTTTTCCGCTTTACCAACCGCGCATCATAAGGGGTTGGAGAAAACAATGTTTATGTAGGCCTAAGAAATAAACTGTAACAGCACTGGCTTGACCAGAAACGCCATAGTTTTGCCTCCATTTCAATCTAGTGCACCTTGTAGCTATCTCTTCAGATGCTAGTCTCGTAGACAATATGGCGTCATTGTCGCTTCTCTATGCATTGTTTAGTTCTACAATCTCGACTCGTTTCCAGGAGATTTTATCTCCCACCTTAGTTTTACAACTTCCTTTAATCTTATAGTCTAAAGTAACCATCCACTGCAAATGGCTTTTTCTGCGGTCTTGCCTCGGTCTTACCTATTTAGCACCTCTCAGAATCAGTATTCCTATCATATATTTGGTGTTTGATCGTAAACAACGAAACTGGACCTGAGCTAAAGCAATCTAACTGGTCTGATCCCAGCTAATTAGGCCGAGAGAGTGGAGTGAGCGAGTTCAGATACTTGACTGATTTTTGCTTTAGCGTGTTTGTTTGTCTGTGTATGTGTGTGGTTGCCTATTAAGGACAAGATAACAATTGTCATTTTGTGTTGATTTGGTTGAAATTCAACGACGAGAGAACGTTCGTGCATGAAATAAATGAATTAGAAGATGGAAATTGTTGCCGGTAATTGTTTGGAAGAACTACTTTTCGCGCTATCAACTTAATTCTCCTACCTATCGATCCATTTCATGGTTACGGTTCTGAAAGTCATAACAAAACCATGCACAAACGCTTACTTATTTAAAAAAAAAATATTAAAACATGTTAAACCGTTACTCGCAGCCATAGTGACGGCGTCGGCATACTGCGAAATGAGAGCGCAACAAGAAAACCTGATTTCGACCAGAATATTAGTAAGCGGAAATTATCTATGGCCGGACAATTTTTAGGTTGCGGTTTTTTTATATTTTCGTGAAAGCGACCTTGATTTCCCCTAATTTGCGGATATTACTTGTTTTAAGCTTCAAATTATCTGCAACACCTGCAAATTAGGGTAAATCAAGGAAGCGGTTCACGAAATGGTGGTCATTTTTTTTTCTCCAAATTACGTGCCTCACTCGCGCTGTCGTGCTCGCTTCAGCTAAACATGTAAAATCAGAAACCGCAACCAAAAACTTGTTCGGCCAGCGATCATTTCCGTTCACTAATATTCTGGGGAAAAAGTAGCTTTTCCAAATAATTACCTTCTTGTCTCGTATATTTTCGAAGATATTACCGTTTTCTGTTGGATGGCTAAGCAGATTTTTCGTAGCGCTGGTAAGGGAGACCAATCTCTTAGGCTAGTGGCCCGGAGCTCAACATAAACAACCCAAAGCCATTTGCTGTAATGTAGCATAGTGAAAGTTCTTTTAGTGTGATGAATGCAGAAAATAATTACTAATGGCAAAAACGAAAATCTCGGTGACTGCCAATTTCAAACGTTTTGAACCAACACGGTTGCTTCTTGTATGATTTCTACAGCAGATCTAGGGGGTGGAGGAGAACTATAGAAAAACTTTGTAAAGATCAGTGGTGGAATCGTTCGCTTGATTCGGTCATGGTTTTTCGATCAGTGTCCTTTGGGTAAAGGACGCTGATTGAAAAATAAGGACGCTGATCGAAAAACCATGATTCAGTCTTCGCTTGGACTGTTCCCTTCGGAGTTCGCTTTCTTCATATTCAGTAACTGATGCATAATATGGAAATCAGAATGAGGAAAATAAAGGAATATTATTACAGCATCGCTTGCTCGGCTGACTAATAGTAACCCTCAGTACTCAGTTGTATACCTAGCATCCCTTTTCTGATGAGTTGTTCAGGCCTGTCCAGAATGCCAAATAGTGAAATTCTGGTTTTCGGTGGTGCTAACTTGTTTTACAGTTTACAACATCTTTGGGAAACCTATACTGGGATGAGTGTTTGATGGATTGGGGAATAAAACTCGAGAAGAGTTCTACACGTGAATATTTCGCACCTGTTCTCTCCTGCTATAGCTTTTATGTCATTGGTGACTAACAAATATTTAAACAAACGCAAAAACCTGATTACTAAAGGAAGAGTTACTGGAAGACCGACGTGGAATGAGGTAACCAGGCAACAAATGGGTTCAATAGAAGACGTTCGATTCAGAATTAGGGACTGATCATTATTTATGGCTGTGGAGGAAAACGAACCAGAGTAAATTAGAGTGGTGCCTCAACGGATGGTAATGATTAGATGATTGAAACTGACCAACATAAGGATTAGGGCCCGTTTATGCAACGAGACTTTCTCGCTCCCCGAAAACTATTTCCTAGGCAACCGTTATTTATTTGCGATTAATTTCCCGTTTCTATTAAATGATTGCGGTAATAGACAACAAATTAAATGTATTATAAATAACAACACGGAAAAAGAACAGAGTGTAACAGTTATTTTAAACATTGCTACAACATTGTTACCATTTCACGCTATTTCCAAAATTTGCTATTCTCGCTGAAAAAACAGCTTCTAGCAGTGATCAAACAACGCTAGAATAAATAGCTACTCGCAGCGAGAATTCAAAATCCAACATGGCGTCCATTTCGGAGTTATCGATTCGAAGACAAACCTTCGAATGCAGGTATTCAGGAATCTGTCCGTCGTCTTGTACTGCAGTAAAAATTGTTTTCTTGTTGTCATAAATCGACGCTGTCATGTGCAAGCATCGTACGTCGTGTCGCGAGGCACGAGGAAAAAATTTGCGTCCGCGTTGTTGCCATGGTTACTACGTATAGACAACTTGAAAGACACATTCTCCGACAAAGGCGAGAAGCAGCCAGCAAGTTTAGTATTGACCAAGTAAAAGCTAGTAAGCGAGAAAATTCTAGCGTAAACGCGCCCTGAGATTGGGTAAGGAATTATCTTCTGCCATTTTGGTCCAGGTTTAATATAATTTGATGGTGATTCGCTCGCCCGCCAACTGGTACGGCTTACAAGGTTGGTGATGAGTTCGTGAGTAAGTCATCCCTAAATAAGTAAGCTAATAATTGGACCGGTAAAGTAAAAGGGGGGGGGGGGGGGGGGGAAGCTTCTAAATAAGTAGGCCAAAAATGGTTAGCATCAGGGGTGATTGGGGTTGATGGTTGGAATGCCAGAAAAAGCTTCATTTAATTACTACCTCTAAGTTGGTCGTTAAGAGCCAGTAACAATTATTGGCACGAGCACAAAGGATAAATCAAGTGTGTATTGTTACAAGACAGGAACGTTAAATAAAGGGTTTAAAGGGTTTAACGAGCGTTAACCACTTCTGGTCATCTGCCCGAAGCCCTAAGGCCCTATGTCTGCAACAGCCAGATTCCCAGGCGGTCACCCACCCAAGTATCAATCCAGCCCAATGCTGCTTAACTTCGGGGATCTGACGAGAACCGGTGTTTCCAGCACTGCAAGGCCGCAGGAACGTTAAATACATCAGGTTTAAACAATCAATTGTAGTAACAGACATTATCAGAAGCCAAGTAAAGGAAGAGAATCCGTGTTTCTTGCTGGGAAAGAGAGGACGGGGTAGTTGCAGCCAAGTGTCGCCACGAGACGGCGCTGCAGGCAGAAGGAGTACTGGAACCGCACCGTCGCACCGGGACCAATGACCAAAGGACGGGAATCTCTCTTGCCAGCGCTAACCGAAATGCCAATGCGACGCCCCAGAACCAATAATTCTGTATGCGACGAACCCTGTCGATACAGAAGGAGCACCAAATTTTCGATACCCCCCCTTTAGATTTTTGGAAAAAAAAAAATAGTGACCCTCCCACTCAACTTCAAAATTATTCTGAAATTTCCTTCCTCCCCCCCCCCACCAAAAAAATTAAGCTTTTCTTATGCATGCTGTGACGTAGTGTTGGGCGGTAAACCGATTACAAAGTTATAAGAATAGTTCATTCAGTCCTTGTACTGTAGGGCTTAAGGACACGTTTATGCAACCACTCGCTTTTGCATTCTCGTAGCTAGAAATCACTTCAAATTCCAACATAGCGGTGGTTTTATGTCTGCCGCCTCGCAACGAAAACAGCAAATAACGTGAGTTCAGAAGCGTTTGGGAAAATTGTTTCGTCATGAGAAATTCTTTATATTATTGGCACGGATTATAAGACTGCAAGTATTTACTCAAACGATGGCGGATTTAGCTAATCCATTTAGCGTTGTTACCATGGCAATGTCACCTTTGCCATCGCGATTGAGTTCTAGCTGCGAGAATGCAAAGGCGAGTCTTTGCGTAAACGCGCCCTAAAGGTATGCAGCGATTTACTCGTTTATTTGAGTCTTGGCCCTAAGCGATAATGGATCATTGTGGTGTTTATTGGGGCCTGGCACGAAGCCATGCGCCCTCCTTAACTAAAGGCAATACACAAAAATACAAAAAATACAAAGAATGCAAAAAAGTGCAAAAGCGCAGAAACACCGAAGTACTAAAAATACCCTAAGCGATCAGTTAAAAATCAAAAATGATAAAATTGGAATTCTGAACAATGCATAGAGTGCAGTTAACTTTGGATTGGTTTGATGCTGCAATCCATATTTTGTTTATATTTGTATTTTTATTTAGATTGCATGTTAATCTAAATAAAACCGTTTAGAAGACAGTTTAGTTACGTAAAAAAAAAAGACTTTTTACAAACACGGGGTGAAACAGATACGTTACGCTTAAATCAGGGGGCGGGAGAAGGGAAATCAATATTTGTGGTCCATAAAAACTGTATGAACAAAGCAAATTTTTTTTTTAAATGTGGTATTATTTTTTAATATTCGGGTGGTGACACCACTGAACCGTAATAGCAGATGCCGCTTCAGTAATGAGTGCCGGGGAAAAGATAATACTGGGGTACTGAGTTTGGTACTGGCACCATCTGAATAACTACTCTGACGGCATATAGATGATTTTCTGCGGCCAACTTAAACATAAAGATAAATTAGAAATAAATCACTTGAAAAAAATAGTTAATGACAAAAATAAAATCATAATTTATATATAATTCATGGATGAAACCACACATTTTGTTTGCATTGAAAATTTATGGGGCAGCAACAAATTAAAAAATAAACAAACTGCAAAAACTACAAAACAGAAAGATTAAAATATAGTTTGCCAAAAAAATTATTATTCTACTACACAAATTTTTCAAAAAGTGAACATTTTAAACATAAAGCAGCTGTACAATTATACCATTCTGTTAGAACATTTTTTTTTTCACAATGAAAAACAGGCGACACGCCTTTACCAGAGTGATAAATACCAAACGAAAAATTTTTCTTTTCTTCCAATCATTGAACTAAATTTGGAAAACCATTAAAGTATTACTATGTACCATGTATTTGTAATAAACCGCCAGACAAAACTTGGGAGTATTTGTCATTTCAAACATCTAAAAAAAATTTTAACAAACTTTCTTCTTTTTACTTAAGTAAAATTATTATCCACAAAACGATCTGTTATCCGAATAATCTTGTATCTATCTCTGATCTGCAATGCAACAAAAACTATTTTCTTAGATTTGAAATTGTTATGGTGTGGATTTTTGAATGTTTTTCAAATTCTTTTTTATTTTGTTTCAGGCTTGTTGTTGAATTAAGTTATAGTCTACTTATTGAATGTAAGCCACATACGAGCTATGGCTTCGTGGTGGATTTGGTGAAATTTGGAAGTGCAATTAAAAAAAAAAAGCCATCATAGACAATTACACACTAGAAATAACGTAGTACAGTAGATTAGATTAGATTAGATAAAGACGGTGCAAAGCCAAGGCTTATGAAGCACCCAACCCCCCAAAAAAACAAAAAAAAAACAAAAGCAGATCACTGCTTCCAAAAGTCAAGTCGAGCCTTGAAGCTGTTAAGAGTTGAAGCCGATACAATGTGCTCCGGGAGAGAGTTCCAAGGGCTAACAATCCTTTCGGTGAAAAAGAATTGCCGGCAGTTAAGTCTCGAAACAAGACCCTGCAATTTAAAGCTGTGGCCTCGGTTATTGTTGAAATTACGAATAAAAAAACTGGAAGGGTTATTAGAGAAGGAACCCGAAAGAAGCTGATAGGTAAGAATGAAGTCACCCCTATCAAACCTCTCACGAAGTGAAGGAATATTGAGCTGTTTGAGTCGTTCATAGTACGGAAGGTGACGAATGGAGGAACACCACTTCGTTAGTTTACGTTGGCAATTTTCAAGTTTGTCGAAATGCGCAGCATAAAAAGGTCTGCAAATTTGCGAGCAGTAATCAAGAACGGGTCTCACAAAGGTCTTGTACAACAAGGCAAAAGAAGCAGTATCAAGAAAAGAAAACTTTTTAAAAACATAATGAGCCATACGAAAAGCTTTACGAGTAGCCACGTCGGCATTGGTGTCAAACTTCAGTTTGTCGTCAATAGTGATACCAAGGTCACGGTTAGAAGAACTGGCAGAAAGTGGCACATCGGAAATACAATATACTTTGTGTGGATTGTTTAACCCAAAATGTAAAACGGTGCATTTTGCTGGGTTAAGTGAAAGAAAGTTTTCCATGGTCCACGACTGAACGTACTCGAGAGCAACTTCCAGAGATCTGTCAAAGGTGGGACCAAACAGTTTGAAGTCATCAGCGTAACTAGTATTGTTAGCACCAAGTTTGGCTGAAAGATCAGACATAAAAATATTAAAAAGTAAAGGACCAATCACTGACCCCTGTGGAACACCACTATGAACAAGTTTCCAAGGCGCGTGCGAGCCCCTGAGAATGACACGCTGTCTACGTTCAGAAAGGTAAGACAAAATCAAAGTAACAGTGGGTTTAGAAATTCCAAAGGAAAGTATTTTGTTAATAAGAGTGCAGTGTTGAACAGAATCAAAAGCTTTACTGAAATCAAGGAAAATAAGGTCGCAAGGTATTCCCTTGTCAATGAGCGTGGTGATGTTATCATAGGTGTAGAGAAGGTTAGTGAGGCACGATCGTCCAGGTAGGAAGCCATATTGTAATTCATGGATAATGCTGAGTTCATTACACTGAGCGATTAACTTGTTGTAGATAAAGCGTTCAAGAACTTACAGTAAGCCTACTTCGTGCACTTACATTTCATTCCATTTACGTGACCCGGATTCGAACTGGCGAAGCAGTCCATCACCAGATCACTACCTCACTGCCTTTACCGATGTAGCCGCTTATTTACTTGACTCCCCCACTTGTCACTTGGTAGGTATGTTTTTAAGTTTCTTGCGCTCCTTAGTGCATCACCAGAGTTCAGCCAGTATGACCAAGGATACAATAAACAATAAACAATAAATACACCTGAGTAGGCTAAGACCAGTCATAATCCCGAATCTTGCAATATCAAAACTGGTTGTAAACCCTAAAGACAGGCTATGTTTATGCAAATCGCTGTAAATTATATGAAGGAAAGAGGAAAACAAGCCAAATAGCGAAAATCACACACTAGAAATAACGTAGTACAGTAAGCCACCTTTATACACTTACGTTTCGTCGGAGTGGCATGACCCGGATTCGAAATGGCCCCAGATTCATCCCAATTCGTCCGCAGATCACTGGCATAGCGTCTTCATTACTACGGCCACTCCTACACTGGCATAAGAATGACTCACTTAACCCGTTATTAAGGCCACAGCAGTGACCAGGACTCCATTCGACCAAGAATTCTTGTTGCTATGGGCAATGGAGAAGGAATCCAATTAAATACAACGGCTCAACGAAGGATTAAAGCCTCTGTATTTATTTGTATTCATTCTCATTACCCAATACCCATCGCTACAAGAATTTTCGGTCGAATGGAGCCCTGGTCACTGCTGTGACGTTATAATAAAGGGTTCAGTGAGCCATCTTCACACCAGTGGAGGAGTGGCTGTAGTGATAAAAGCGATATGTCAGTGATCTGGGGACGAATTGGGTCGCCAGCTCGAATCCGGATCATGCCATCCCGACGTAACGTAAGTGCATACAGGTGGCTTACTGTACTAGGTTACTTATAGTATACTACTTGCACCCCCGGCGTAACATACGCCGGTCTAGCCGGTTCCCACATACCTGAGAGACATACTGTAGTGGGCAGTATGGAATGAAAAGGTCGCCGACTGCCCCCAGCCTCTGAACTCCCCTGCGGCCTACCCCCAACATTCTCCCATTGTATGGTCCGATTTCCCCCATCGCCCCCCCCCCCCGTTATCCCCTTTCCCGTCTCGCAACCCCTAGCTCCCCGCCCCGGAATCCTCTATTGTGTGGTGTGAATATCCCCATCCATACTCCCCCTCCCTTTGAACCCCTGCTGATTTGTTTTGTTATGGAAGTAAATGTCTTTTTTTTTCAATGGAGGACGCTCAATTGCCAGTTTCTCCGTTCTGATACCAAGCGCAATAAACCCAACAACGATCGTGCATGCAGTGATTGTTACTCAACCAACTTTGAAACTTTTCAAGTCGGATCTTAGAGCTGGCATTATTGAAGCAATATTCCGTTTGTAACATACGCCGGACTAGCTGATTCCCGCTGCTTCAACTCGGCTCCAATAGTCAGCATTATTGAAGCAATAGTGTTTGTTTCTAATTGTTAGGGCGCATATCCGTTCTCATTGTCGGCCAATCGCCCTTACCGTGAGAAGAATGAGCCCGCTCGCGCTCTTGCTTTGATCCCTAACAATCCTTTTAACTCTGCTCCTGAGAAGTCTGCTTCTAAGCGAAATAAATATATGGATGATTTTTCGCTGTTTGGTTTGATTTCCTTTTTCCATTATAAAACTGGCCGCGTGTTGTTGACGGACTGCTGTTCGGGCGTGTGTCCGTGGACAAACGTACGAACGTTATTAACGTAACATACACATTATACGCTTGTCGTTTTTTTTTTTTTTTTAACAAGTAGGGAATTTAAGGCGCAAATTTATAAAACAAGCTAACCGAATTTTGCGGCGAAACTACAACTTTGCACCCGTAACTTTGATGACGACTTTGAAACGGAAAATAATGCGAACAGTCGAACGCCTTCCACCTACACGTGGAAAAATATGAACTCTCGAAGCGAAGCAGACCCACTTCAAAAATTCTAATTTAAATTTTTGTTAGAACAGCAAATGTCGTGACACGCTTACTTGCTTCGTCTCATCAACATCCACTAACCTCCCCCCTCCCCACCTACCTACCTCTTATATGTATTAAGTTTTCCGAGTGACGTCACAGCTTCATCTTTTCTTGATTCCTCATCAAAGAAGCTGTCAGATGCAGGCGTCAAAAGTTTCCTTCCTAACGGCTTTTCTCTTCTCATATTTCCTCTACTTGAACCTGGCAAGTGCCCCCAAGTGAGGACCAATTGGCCGCGAATTAATGGCGTGCAAGTCTCCCCCACCCACCGTTTTCCTTGTCCGAGTTAGCAAATAAGAGGGCTTGTAGCTCCCCTCTCAAAACCCACGTCGCCTGCTGACAAGTGACAACCCTTGATGCTGCGGGAAATTCATTTGCTCCCTGTTTCAAACCCACACAACAAGGTGCTGGTTGGAACGCGATGGAAACAGAAATGCTTCATGTGTTTTCAAGAAGCATACGAACACACCTTCCAAAGAAAAAAGCATCATTTTTTTTGTCGATGTACCACACAAAATATAGTCACAGGGATAAGTCTTTACAATGAATCCCTTTATAAATTCGGCAGCTAGATGACATTCCGTTGTAATCCTAGTATTGTTTTACGTATATCCTACGTTGAATTAGGTTCGTGTACTTAGTAGTTTTTTTTTTTTTTAATAATAATAATAATTTATTACAGATGTACCCGAAGCTTTTAACCGTCTGGCTTCAACCCCGCACGTCCTTGGTGCAAAGTACACCGGTCTTTAGCCATGGGATGCAAGCAGACAAGTTGCGGGAACACGTGTCCGTCATCCCGCGTGCTGTTGCCTCTGGGGTCACCATCTTCTGGGGCCGTCAATCTAGCCGTCTGGCTTTCAACCATGCACTTCCCCGGTGCAAGGGACACCAGCACCCAAGTTGCGGGAAGACGTCCCGCAGGCTATTGCAGCAAACTTCTTCAACACCTACACAGACCTTCAAGTTCGCCATCGGCAAACCATTCGTCCTAAACCCTTCAAACTCGGTGGGCGCCTAGCTGGCCATACCCCCAGGACGTCCAAAAAAATTCAGACCCACAGCCCTAGTAGAAGGAGCGCTATTAAATAAACCGGCTTTGAGTGTAGGCCTATATAGGCCTATATAGGCCTAAATACTTCGACCGTCAATAGCGGACGAAGGAAACGAGCTACGACCCTGGGGATAGGCTAGATCGCTTTAGGAGGACGAAATACTCCTGGCTACCAAGTTTCATACCGAAAACACGAGTGGTTATGGAGAAACAGCATACCTGTGGTTAGGTGAGGTTAGGTTAGGTTAGTGGGACTTAGCCATTTTTTTGAAGTTCAAATGGTGACGGTTAACATCCGTTCCATGCTGCCAGAGACTAAGTCCCAACAGGCAACTTCGTACTGGGGGATTTGTCAGCATCAGACTGACTGTTCTCCCAACAACGCCAGTCCCTGGAATACCAGGGCTGGCTTTTTTTCTGAAGTCCAAATGGTGACGGTTAACATCCGT
>JAHWFP010009895.1:0-11741 GCA_023313725.1 Lithobius niger
AGCTCAACAATGGGTACAATAATTTGGGTCACCCTGTATTGAGTTTCATTTTTGGACACAGATTGTGACGAAGATGTACCTATATCTTTATGGTGTATAAATACAATAAATATTCGAAACCACATTCAAATAGAGCAGTAGCACTACAGCTACAACAATAATTCCTAATGCATCGCTGATACTTCAATGAGTTAAAAAGTGTGGGCCAATAATTAAGTAGTCAATGGCTAGCACTTTCAAAAAAGCATTGATAGACCATTGTTTCTTCTGGGCCTAAGTCGGAAAGCTGGTATTCATTATTGTTGTTGTCAGTCAGATACATTGTTGTTGAATGTTGTGAAAATCGGTGCAGTTTGAATTCATGCTCCCTAAAATTAAAAAAAAATTAAAATTAAAAAGACGACTCACCAGCCGACTGTGTCTTTTAATTGTAACAAGTCTTTGGCTGATTTCAGCCGATCGGGGAAAGAAGACATTTTTTCAAATCCTTTGAATTGGGTGCGTAACGGCCACCTACTCGCCAACCAAAGATGTTTGAGACACATGTTCTTAGACTGGCATTTGTGCACCTACAACTGCGTGATAAAAGCTTAAGTGTTTTATTAATTTTTTTTTTTTGCGTTTATTACAGGGCTTCGACGTAAATGACATAAAGAGTAAAATGTTACCTTTACTGGAGAAATTTGAAACTCTGGGAGCCGAAGTAGTGTTATTAACGGTACCGCCATTGGCCTGCCTGGGACCATGTCACCTAGGCAGGCTGATCCAATATAACAGATGGCTGTTGTCTTGGGATGGAGCGTATAACGGTACGTATTAATCAGTCCTTCACTTTATCTAGACACACGCTAGTGTGTCGCCGCCAAGTAGACGTTTTATTGTTGTTGGAGCTTAATTGTTAGAGCGTAATTGTTAGAGTGTTATTGTTGTCAGATGGCGGCTCACTAGCAAACTGTGTCTTTTAACTGAAACCAACTTATACGTGATTTCAGCATACTGGTGTAAATTCCCCATGCGGTAGAAATCTTTGCAAATCGTTTGAATCAGGTGTCTTGGGTCCAGTAACAAAGAAAAACTCAACACGAAAATGTGGGAACGTGTCCTTCATGGAGAGAAAGTGTCCTCAATAACGTTGATTTGTGTTACTGGTGACTAGTAACTAGTAAGTAGTGACTAGTCCGCAGGCTCCCATGTTAATTCTCATAGGGTATAACGACACGTCTACAGCTGATTAGCGAAAGTTGCCAGATCTAAATTTTGGCAGACAGGTAAAGCGTCATATGGGGAAGTGCCTTTTTCTAAAATGGGGGTTGCAGCTAGAAGCACGTGGCCCTGAAGTGGCTCGTAAGTGCAAAATTATTGTTGTAACCATTATTTGTATTGTCATCCAACAGTCGATTATAACATGCTTAAGTGTTACACGCGTATCGTTTCAGTACCTAATTGTCAGAATTCATTGTTGTTGCAAATAGGTGGTTCACTAAGAGATGGAGTATCTTTTATCGCAAAGGTTTGGTCGTTTTTTTCCCCCACCAAATTCAAATCGTTTTTTTTTACGGTACGCGAATTCAAAATGAATTATCTGCCCCCACGACCCGAATAAATTTCTCATTACTGGTTCAATAAGACACAGGGTATCTTTTATGCTATAGGAATTGATTAGGTCCTTGCAATTACCATACTGTAACGCGTGTGATTAATTTATTTGGAATGACAATAGCAAATGTGAAAATTATGAATGAGAACATTCATACAATAAAATACCTCCAGACAAAAAAAGGTAGGGGTGACAATTACACCGTGGGATTTTTTGTACATTCACAGGCCTGTGAAAGGCGTGATATCCACCCAAAACCAAACCTGGTAAGAGTAGCCGCCAAGTTTACAAAAAGGGTTGGCCTTTCAAAGTAGTGATATCATTCAACCAGGGAAAGGCCGTCAAGGTTAATCCTATTAGCCAAGTTAATCGCACCGAATAATACTTTGGATGTTAAATGAAAACTTGAAGATTGCTACCGGTAGTAGCAATCTTCTAGTTTGCATTTAACCTTTGAACTATTAGTAGGTGCGATTAACTTGGTTAATAGGATTAACCTTGGCAGCCTTTCCCTGGTAGAATGATATCACTACTTTGAAAGGCCGACCCTTTTTGTAAACTTGGCGGCTTCTCTTACCAGGTTTGGTTTTGGGTGGATTTGTTTAATGTGCATGCAACTTCTCACCCGTTTTGAAGCTCTCAGTCCTCAGCACGCCGGAATCACAACAATGAACGAGATCTGGGTTCAACGGTAGAGTGCTGGGATCCATGGTGGAGGATCCCAGCACTCGTTTTAGTGGGGCGGGATAACTCCTCTTTTCACCCGTTTTGAAGCTCTCAGTCCTCTTATAACAATACAGCACGCCGGGATCGCAACAATGAACGAGGGCGAGGAGAGGAGTTTTCATTTAACCTTTGAACTATTAAGCGGTGCGATTAATTTGCGAATGTTTTGGTGTGTTGATATCACTCCTTTGAAGGGCCGAACCATTCGGAACTTGGTGGCCCCTTTTACCAGTTTTGGTTTTTGATATGATACATCCTACCTGTCTTAAACTAATAACATACAAACGATGCATGGTCATGCGGAATGTGCCACTGTTTGCTGCAAAAAGGTATATGCTAGTTGTGGCTGATAAGCAAAATGGAAAGATACATTTTTTCGTTAAACTCATACAGTTGCAACCCAAACGACAATAAGTACACTTCAATTACGTAAGTGTGGATTTTCATGGCCCTATAATAAAAGGTGTATGATAAGTGCTGGCAGTGGATAAATTTCGATATGACGGACCTTTTAAAATCGGGGGTGTTTAGACTGACCATGTGATGACTCGGGAAATGGATGATTGTTTTCAAGCAAGGCTCAAGCAAAATTCACACCTTACTGTACAGCTAGGGGTTCTATACACAGAGTTTGCATATTAGGCACCGATTCAGGTTTAGAAGCCTGATCAGCCCTAGCAGGGTATTAGGAGAGACGACCTTATCGGTTGCCTCTCCCCCAACAACTGGTTAGCTGCTGTCCAGCTCCTCGTATTTCTACGCAGGGGAGAACAATAGACCTAGCCTTAGGCATTACGTCAAGTGACCAGCTGCACTGCATCGAACCGGATCCACCTGGTTTAGCCAATGGGAGCCGCTCATGCAGTCCTGTTGGCGCATGCTCAATAGGCGCGTTTGGGCGGCTATTGGGCAAGTGCACTAACAGAATACGTAGCTGCAAGGCGCACCCCACGAAGTGTGGCTTCGTGTGTAGCGTCCTGATAGCATGTAAACAGCCGGTTACAACCGGGAGATTGAATTTTTTTTTCTGGGGACTGACCAATGAAGAGGGAATAGCTACTGCAGAACTGGACTGTTCTGTCCATTTTTTTAGGCTTTGCTACCCGAAAACAAATAAAACAGTTTTATTCAAGAATTCATTTCCTCTTCCCCCACCCAACTATATTTTTTTTTTCAAGTATAGGTCCCATCTTTCATGGGAACTCGGGTCTGCTATGGCAAGGGAAAGGTTAAATCCTGGCTACTAACAAAGTACTGTACTCCATGTTTCATCTCTCGTCTTGGGTCACTACATCATGTGTTAATTGGAAAATGACTTTAAACAAATGTGACATACATACATCAGCTCAGCCCTACTGCAATTACATGTAAACATTGCGTTAAAGGGAATTTAATTTTGAATATAATTTGTGACTTATACAAGGCGCCATTTTGAATCCCTCAAAGGTGCAGAGGAAGCAGCATGATGGATCTAATTACATGGTTCTCTTGGTTCGGATTCGGAAGTAAAATCTGGTGGAAATTTTTTTTTCGTTAGATAATTTCTGACTGAAAACCAGACTAAAAGATATTTTGTGTCTTTCAGGGACCATCAGAGTAATTGATGTTGCCAAAATATTTATTGGCCCACATCGTCGCATTAAAGAATGCTTGTACGAAAGGTATGTGTTTTTATTATTTTCTTTATTTAATGTAGTTGACCCTCTAAATAATTGTTGTTTACTTCCTGCAACATAGCAAAATGGCCAAATCAATATTTTTGGCGGAGCGAGCGAGCAAAGCGTAGCCTACAACGGACACCAAAATTGCAAAATGTTGATTGTTTGGTTTGTTGGTTGGTTGCACTTTTTTAGTCTGGGTGGAACCAAAACGAAAGGTCGGATTGGAATGAAATTTGGTACATGGCTTGATCATACTTCCGAAAGTATTGCTGAGGCAAAATTTACCATAAATTGAACAATTATTACAAAAGAAATTTCAAATTTTCGAATATTTCTAACACTCACCATTGTAAATTAAGAATCCTGAATATTTAAGGAATTCCGACGAAGCATACACCATGTTGGTGGTGGTCAAGTGAACTTTATAAAACACGGCAAATTAAATTTTGGTTGCTTTCTTTCTAGCTGATAACTTTTTTCGACGTAACCCAATGAAATAATAACCTTTGACCGTTGCATTTAACCAATACAGGAAGAACCACAACCATAAAAAACAAAAGGATTCCATTAACAACACAAATTAGTTTCATTTGAAAAAAGAATGCTTGGAGAAATTCACTTCAGTATAGCGACGAAAGTGGCGTTTACACTAGCGATGGGAATCCCGAATATGAAATCTGAAATTGTCGTATCAAGGCGAAGCGGTATATATAAAGCGAAACTTCAGAGCAGATGACCTATTTTTACCAGAGCACGAAACAATAATATGTCTGCATCTACTAGTTTAAAGATTCCTCGTTGCCACGGTAACGTGAAGTCTTGAAACCAAAATCATGTTGCATGAATGAATAGGCCTAAATCTCGAAGCCAACTGTCATTACCTGCTATATATATATTTATTCTTTCCCCTAAAAATCAGTTTGGCAATGTTTCTCCTGATTTGCAAATTGTCTGCGCGATGTGCAAAAAAAATCTAATTCTAACAAACATGATAATGACCCATTATGAAACGTGGTCGAATGCACAGCAAGTTAATTAATATATCCCATTGATGTATTGAGCTGCAGTGTTGTAGGCTTTCGTGACTCGTGTGCTGTAAATTTTAACCCATAAAATTATTTCTACACTGTTGTTTTGGAACTGTTAATTTACACGAGCTTCATACATATATTTAATGTAAACAAATTTATTGTACCATCCAATTCTTCCTGTTACAGGACATACCATGATGGGCGCACGGACAGGGTGCACTGGAACGCTGCAGGGATGCAGTTAGTTGGAAGATTACTTACAGAAGAACTGTAAGCATGTGGTCACACACTAGCGTTTGCCTACAATGGTTGTAGAGTAGGCAAGGGTGGTGTATAGTTTGTGGAATATAAGGGTGGTTGACCAAAAAAAAAGCACAACCTCAATTTTTTTGAAGTCTAGAACTTACCTTTCGTTTGGAGTAGTTAAGTTGCACTAGGCTATTTGCTATAATGCATCATGGCTACACCAAAAGGAAGTTTAAACCTTCAAAATTACTTTGCGAGAGCAGAGAAGTAATGGTTCCAAGATTCCCAATGATTGGCACGAATCTTACAAGAAAACATAAAATTAAGCAATTGAAAATTTTCAGTCCTAATTACGGATCTTGTTCACCAAAAACTTAGCGCAGCCAAAATGAGTATGATAAAAAACGTTAAAAAAAGCCTAAACAGTAAATACTTATAAAAACAATACAATACTAAAATGAAGAGCAGCAACTTAACGGCTGCAGCCAACAACATGACCATGTTAGAAAGATGTACCCAGAATTCATAAAATATTTACACTTAAATTATTAACCCAATAATGCATGGTTGGAATATTCTTGCTGGTGTTAATAGTCCTTTTTATGCCATGAAAATATACGTTATCTGTTATTTACTTAGCAGTTCCCTTCCTTTTGATTGCTCAATCCCTAGCGATGGAAAGTTGGCTTTCCTGCCGGGCTCGCATCTCCTTTGCATTGTGCATGCATCAGCACCAGCTAGCGTATATAAGTGCTCGGCCAATGCATTAGCCATCTTTCTTCTTAGGGCGTCACGTCTTGTGGCTGATCTCCTTGGCTCTCCCGCTGACTTCGGCCCCCGGTCTTCAGCTACACTATGGATTTGTCGCACCTTTCGGTCCATGCGACCGGTCTGACATTTTGGAAATTCGGCAAGTGTCCTCTTCACCATTCGGGCTAAATTGCTTCATTGCTCCTGCATGTCCTATGATCCCTCGGTTTTTGGCCACCGGGACGAAAGCCTATCGCCCTCCAAGGGTGTAGCAAGCTGCTCCACCAAGTCGCGTCGGATGATCCAGTCCTTCCAAACCACTTCGGTCCGCTGGTCCCAAGCAGCTTCACCCTCCCTGTCGCCCTGCACAGCCTTCTGGGTGCCAATTTTCGTTTCTCAAGCCGCCGGTCCACGGTCCCTAGTCTAACCACTACCCGCGGTACCTCTCCAGCCTCTCCATCCATGGTCGCCAACGCTCCTCCGTCTTCTCCGGTCTCTTGTGGCCCTCTCGTTTCACCAGTGGACTGTTGTTTTCCCGGTCCCACCAGTCCACAACCCTCATCCAGTTCTACTGCGGCTCGGTCATCACCATCATCTTTGGGTTCAGCTTCTCCTCCTCCATGCCATTTCTGCGCCCACCTATTGTTGGGCCCGTTGGAATGTCCGCTGTCGTCTACCCTACTCCCGGTTCCTACGCCGGTTCTACAGGATTATGTTCCCGGACTTTTTATCTCCGACACATTGGTCATCGGTCTCCGTGTTCAATCAAGTTTCTGCGGTCCCCAGTATTTCTCGTTTGACTGCTCGGACTGTTCCATCTCTTCCATTACCGGTCTCTCCTCGCTCTCCGATCCGTTCGTGCATGGACTTTTTGACGCCTCCTAGAGACAAGCATCAGTGTCTCGCCGATCGAGTGAAAGACATTGCCGTCACCAGACCTTCTCTCGGCCCCGGTTGCCCTTAGCCTGCGACGAGTTTTCTTTTGTCTCGAGTTGTGGCATCATGGAGTCTCCCCGGTCTCCGGTCTTTTCCAGTTACCCTCTTGAACTAGTCACTTTCATTTTGGCTTGTTCCGTTGTCCTCATACGTAAAACTCTTGACTCCATCTACAGTCTGCATCGGTCTCCCGACAATGCTATTGAAGTCATCCATGTCACTGACGCCACTACCTACCCCGTCCACATGGATTGGGACCAGCTTTTTGAACGCCTCAAGCTGCGGCATCATCATTCCTGTTTACTCTTGTTTTTGTATTATAATAAAATTGTTCCTTCATTTTTCAAAACACAAAAAAAAAAAAAATCAACAAGAGGAGACGAGCAAACATAAATAAACTAACGAAGAAAAGACATAGCAGCTATAAAGAAGAATCATGTACGTGTCCTTCCAGAACAGGCTTAACGCTTCTGCACCGTAGCCCATCTTTTGACACGGTGGACAAGTTGTCCATGTGCCAAGCATGAATTAATGCGCACCGATCCTCCTTTCACTATTTCAGACTGTTCAACTCCACAGTCCGGTACCCTCCTCGCTGCACAGTCTTCAAATATCCCGGTCACCAGTACTCGCAGCACGTCTTCTCTCCATCTTCGGTCGCCCGGTTCCTTCTTCATCCAGGTTCTTGTTTTCGAGGGTTTCCCCTCTTCTTCAGCCTGAAGTCAGTCACTGGTCGTGCGCATCCGTCCTTACAGTTTTCGCACCAAACGGAGTTTGGTTTGTCTTCTCCCTGCCTGCCATCATGGTGTCAGTGACTTCATCCAATAGCTCTCTCACCTTGCCCAGTGTCGTTAGTTCTCCAGCGCAACCATATTTGGATTTATCAACTCCTACTACTCAGACAACGCCAGAAAATTCCAAACGACCACATCGTTCCGGATCGGGAAATGTTGGAGGCGTTGTCTATTTCCCGATCCGGAACGATGTGGTCGTTTGTAAGTTTCTGGCTCAAAACGGCATTTCGATCCTCATCCGTGCTGCCAATACCATCGTAAGTGCGATTGGTTCACCGTTAAGTGTAGTGTGTGCGTCAAGAGTGAAAAGAAAACATGGTTAAAGATTCTGCGTCGCCATTAGCATTCCCAATGTTGTGCGGAGCTTTGCAAACGAGCCAAGTTGCGTCCAACCGATACTTCTTTACCCTCATCATCCGGTTCCTCATCCAAATCAGCTCAACTTGTGTGTAACAAGAAGGCCTCTTTGTCTGCGGTCCCATCCCTTCCCTCTTCGCTAGGTGTAAGACTAAGTCAACTCCAGGTCTTCCAACAAAAGGTGCTTCTCAACCCAAGGTTCTGCTTCGTCCTACCACCATTACCCCTGCTCGGTCCGATGCAGCATCTCCCGCTACAGTCCCACGATCCTCGGTTCCACCACCATCAGCATCATCTACCATCCTAACGGTCCCCACCGTTTGACCGACCTCGCAAAATCAACCTCCTGGTATGCAACCTACCAGTCCACGGTCGCCGGTCCCTCTGGACCCCGACGGTACACCATCTTCCGTCGAACCTCGTTCTTTGCTACCAATAATTTTGCCACCCGCAAATTCGGGGCTGCCTTCTTCCCACTCAACGGTCCCCTTGCCTCAACAAACTCTGAACCCTTCTCCAATGTCACGTTCAACGTCCCTGCAGCAATATCGTTCCGCGGACCTTCCAACTACTACGGTCCCTGCAGGTTATACCGATTTTCCTGCTACTTTTGGATCACCCTTTCCTTCCTTGGACAAAATCCGACACGCTCTTCGACAAAATGTTCCTCTTTCCGCCAAAGCCCTTTCCCAGTTTAACCTAAACACAGCTTCTCTTCTTGCTACCGCTCGCAAGTTCACAATTGATATCGCGCACTGTCACGCCGATTGCCTAGAACTCTTGGCTCTTCGCGCTGAGTCTGCGGACCTGTCTGCCTTACCAACAACACGACGCGAGCAGGAGACAACCATCCAATTCTTGAAGGAAGCAACTTCCCCCCTTGCAGAAGAAATCGGTCGCCTTCAGGAAGTAATGCAAACCCCACCTACAAACGCACCATTTATTCACTCTCACACACCATATGTTAACTGTCACTGGTTCCCACCACTTGGCTGGCTTATCACTTAGCCCTTTCTAAGTCTAGACGGTCGACTCGAACCCTTCTATCCATACGACGATTACTGAGGTCAACATCTTGCAGTAGTCGGACAAGCAAGGCTAGCCCGGCCCTCTCCACACTACGCCCCCCCCCACCCGACACATACCCTGAATCTCCCGTTCCAATTGTCCCTGTCGGTCATCCTCTTCAATCCTCGGTGCCTCCTCCTGCGGTGCATCCCGTGGACTCTTCTGCTGCTCCCCATGTAGTATCTCCAAGTTTCTTCCTGGCACAATGCCCTCCTCCTGGACGGCTTCGGTGATGCTGGATACTCCACACATTTCTGCTTACAGTGTATGGCAATTTGACACTGCCGCCACTTTCATTCCAGTCTTTCTGGGTCTAATCCCCTGTGTGACTCTTTCCTCAGTTCTTCTACCTTACGCCAACTGTTAATTCAAAGCAACCTGCATGGCCCTAGGTGTTTCCATGCGTTGCCCTAAGGCAAACATTCTTTTTCCTCTTCAAGACTCGGCTTGCATGACTCTGAGGAACTCTTCCTTCACCATGTTCATCCTTCAACTACACGTTCAACTGTTCTGCAACTATCATTTTCACAGTTATGTTTTCTTACTGTTCCAAATTTTCATCAAGCAATTAGAAGACGAAAGAAATACAAAACCGAAAAGAAGAGATACAGGCTCATTTCGCCATGAACATGCTGTAGTTCGAGTTCCTCTGCAGACTCATCATCACACAATAGACATTATTTTCTTCATCTACGCTGGCTCTCTGTTTATTACTACGCAACAAACAGGACCTTCTGTGTCCTCATTATTGAGACCCGAGCCCTGGTCCCTCCAGCACCTTCGTCAACCTATAGTGGAGGATCCCCCCAACGGTTTCTGACAAAAGCTCCTCTCACCATCGGTCCTCTGCGAGGAGTTCGGCCTAGATCCCCCCCAACCTTCCTGTCTTCGTCTTATCCTAGACCCTCCAAGTTTCACCGTCAACTTGATGTAATGTGTTTTTGACATTCCTATTATGCTCTAAACTCATTCCCTCAGACCCAGAATGCGACCGACCTTGCAGCTCTTTGTCACAACTCTCCTGTCTTGCTTGCCTTCCACCACCGCAACACCCGCGGTGCCATGGCCTGAAGACCATCATTCTTCTTGAAGCTCGTTTCCTCCTTGGTCGGTTGGTTCACTGGATGCGATCCAGAGGTTGCCGGCTCGAAGCGCGGGTCCTCGTCTACCTTGGTCCCTCCACTTTCTTTGACGAGGCTTGCAAAGTAAATAACAAGTAATTTATATTTTCATGGCATAAAAACTAAATCTTACCAGGGGCACCTGGTTGAAGATTATTTTTAATGCCTAATGAAAATATACATTACCTTCACCCGCCCATCCTCCCCTCTCATGACCAAGGTTGTGGATAGGAAGAAAGATGGCTAATGCATTGGCTGAGCGCTTAAATACGCTAGCCATGCGCAATGCAAGGGAGCTGTGAGCCCGGCAGGAAAGCCAACTTTTTCATCGCTAGGGATTGAGCAAGCAAAAGGAAGAGAACTGCTAAGTAAATAACAGGTAATTATATTTTCATTTGGCAATAAAAACAATTTTCAACCAGGTGCCCCTGGTAAGATTTAGTTTTGATTGACAGTAATCGTGTACGATTCCAGATGCAGCTTAATGTCAATTGTGCATCCTTAACACGGGTAAAATGACCGCCGGTTATTTTTTCGGGTAAAACGAGCACCGGGTATTTTATCAGATTAAACTTTCAGCTTCGTCCCTCCTTATTGTTTTTACAACCGAATCGTCTGGTTTCCTGGCCTCCGCAACATAAAGTATGGCGGCAGAACTACATTTGGTACGCCTATACTAATTTCTAAAACATATACGACATACCTGACGGTCAAGTGACGCCTTCCTAGCGATACATGATTAAGCTTTGGTGACTGAGCAATCAGCTGCCATTAGCTTTGGGGCGTCAGACGAAAGTCTGACTGGAAAATCGGCTAATGGGATAATTGTCTAATATCTTCCTAAATAAAAAATCTGAAAAGTCATCTAAATGGAATATCGTAGAATGGAAAATCTTACAATCTTATGGATAAACGTCTACCTGGGCAATAATATACCTGCAGTTTCTGATGTTATACGTATAGCCGCAGCGAGCGCAGCAGCGTGAGCAATGCAGGAACATTAGACGATATTCCATTATGCGAATTTCATGTTAGACGATTTTCCATTATACGAATTTCTTGTTAGACGATTTTCCGTTATATTGTATACTTTCTTCCAATTATGCGATTTTCCACTTAGACAATTACCCCTCGCCCCATTAGCTTTCACCCAACCGTGTTACGGAGTATTTACATATATACTTGTATATATACATATATGGTTTACATGTATACATATACAGGATGTAACAAAAGGTCGTGTCAATACTTTGGTGACTAATTCCTTGGGTCACACTAACAACATAATTCGTATAAACATTCGGCCAAAACTTCTTATTCTTTAGTTATCGCAATATTAATAACCCGAATTCCAACTCTTCCACCCCATGCCCATTATCTGGCGATTGTAAAAACAAATTAGAATATGAATGCAGTGACCGAAGATGGTGCACAAACTGTTAAGAGTCAAAGTC
>JAHWFP010009896.1:7362-21485 GCA_023313725.1 Lithobius niger
CCCCCCGTCAGAAACGGCCCACGTCAATCAAAGAAACGTAGAAGCCACCGTAATCAAACCATCCCCGCGGGATTGGTCAAGGCCCAAATCCCAGTAGTACTTTCGCCAATCGTCATTAAGTCCTCAAGCGCAGACGAGAGGGGTCTGCTGAAAACTTCGGAAGTTAACTCCTTGCGAGCTAATGAGACCCAAGTCCCCTCCTTTGACCAATGGATGGACCGTCGTCATCTTTGTTGGGGTAATGAAGCAACGAAAGATGCGTTAAACCTGCCTCGTAAAGGCAAGATAAAACGAAGTTTGTCAGCTAGTGATATAAACCATAGTTTAGACATGGCAGAAAAACCCAGGGTTAACAAATTTAGCTTTTGCAAATGGTTTAAGTTACGTGAGCAAACGTGTCCCCCCTAAAAATGTTTTGATATTTTTCCAGAGTTTGGTGAAGTAAAGTTGCCTGAATTTTAATCTAATTTAAAGTCAGTGTGTTAGCATATAAAAAAAACTTAAACATAGTTTTCCCAGTTCTTTTTTTTTTTTTGGTAAAAGTAGGACCGATGTTTAAGTGTGAATTCTATATCAGGTTAGGGTGGAAATAAATGCATTTATTGCAATGCAATGCAATGCCATGGCTCTAGCGCTGAATAGCTATTCCCAGTAAGACGGAGGTTTAATACTTAACCTAATGTAGTTTTTCTCTAAATAGTTTTTTTTTTGTGTTGCAAGTAAACCGGATATCTAACAAAGTAAATTTCCAGTGCATGTGTTCTTTAAATAATGAGTAGTTTGTCGCTACAACCGTGGCTCCATCTAGGAGCAACCAAACCTAAAATAGCATATTTGCTGAATTTTAAATCCTAAAACTTCAGAGTCTACTGGACAAACCTGGAAAGCATCTAGTGATTGTTGCTGCATCGAGCCAGCATTTTCGTTAAACATTTAATTGTTAAACGTGTCGTTTCAGTATAAATTGACTGAAAATTATTTTTACCTGCATTTTTAATTTTGTTAAATGGACGTTGGAAGTACATCCATACTCAAAGCAACTTCCAGTTAATTCCCGTTTTGGCCTTCACACCTAAATTTGAAGTGCCTATGTTTTACTCTTTTTGTCACTATCAACGGCTCCTTTTGTGGGAGAATATTAACAAAGATTGTAACGACACTAATTAAATGTTCATTAGGAATATTCTACGGGGCAACCTGTCCCCGGTTGTCCCTTTAAGTTCTAAACGAAATGGTTTTCTTTATAAAAAACCGTCTGTCTCACCTCTTAAGTGCAAAAGGGAAACTCTGTTGTTAAAAGGTTGTTGGTTTTTATCCGTAAAAACTTCCAAGCGTTGTATTACTATGTTTTAAGTTATGGGTCAAAATCCTTTAGTGTCAAATCACCATGTAAACAAGTTGTTTGGTAACCTTAAACCATTCTGGTGGGAGTAGTTTAACAGTAAATAGAGCTGGTCGTTTACGGCGTGCCCACAGTATACAATTTTCTCAATCCTATCGCAGGCTAGGTTTATTGTTATGCGTCCGTCGGTTTTTATCGCAGCCTCCCGGGATAAAAAAAAAGGCTAGACTTGAGCAAAAGGCAGAACGGCTAGGGACATATTACCAGAGCATAGACGGCCTCATAAACAAAAAACTTAACTTTGTACTTTTACTTCAAACCTAGTGTGTTTCTTGATAAATGTCTTTTGCCCCATTTTCAAATACTTGTACGATATTCCTGCACCAAGCAGCGCGGACAGTATTTAGTTAATGGCTGCAAAAACAGTATTTTTAACTTGTAACTTTTAATTATACTTAAAGTTCTCTTAGCCACAAAAACGTTAGTCCCCCAAAAATACAAATCGGCGAAGTCAACATTTTTGTAAACAGTGTATTTTATTTCATATCAATTTTTGCATAATTTGGCGGTTTTAGTCTTGCATATCTTGTGTGCACTAACCCTTCTATTCTAGCTTTTATTCTGAGTTGTAAGGAACCCTGAATAAAATCCTGCGTTTGGGGGCGTGTAAACGTGGACCGCCGAAAAACCTTCGTTTTACCAAACGAAGAAATTTTTTTTCTATGAGCGCCCAAATGCCTCGATTGTGCAAATTTCGCCGTTTTCTCAATAATGGACAGATTCGGTCAGACTCTTCACCATTTAATAGCCTGCAATAATACCTACCTCTTGAGGAAGCCCAAATCTGAAAATTCCATCTAGAAGATTCACAAACTACATTTGAAAATCGTCCAAAACCAACCTTAGCGCTCCTTCATCATGGCCGCCATTATTAAAAACTTGTATCTATGTATTTTGATTTTATCCTTTCGATTTTAAGGCAAAAAGCCCACAAACTCTAGCTTAGTTGGGAACTAGGAGGGGCTTCCATTTATGGTACTTAACCTCATATACATGTGGATACAGACAACCATTTCAAGTGTGATATTTTTTATTATGTTGAACAGCTGCAACGTTATGACAAATTTCCACAACGATCGATTTTGTCTTTTAACTTTAACGTTAAACTTAAAACTTAACTTTATGCGTTATAGCATTCAACTAGGCTAGATTATTTAACCATTTTTCAACCTTTTATATATTCTTTTGCCCCCAGAAACGCTACCGTTAGTTCTAAGTAATTCGACAATGGCATTCTACCGGACACGAATTTTAGTGTATATATGTTTGTTTTAGTTCTCCTCTAAACGCGACTGAGACCTTCCGAATGTTGCTGCTGGCTTGCACTTCTATTAAAATCAAAAGATATTTGTAAAGATCTGTTCACAAAGCAAACCGAAAGTCAAACTGTACATAAAACTTCGAATCCCCCCTTCCCCCCGCCAAACTAGTTGTGGTGTATAACACTGCATTTTACAGTTAAAGCTGATTAAATTTAATAGTAATGCTTTATGCATTACCCAAACCAAAGTACTAAGCTTTAACCAGAGCGTATTCACGATGCAATCATGTTTATTAAAAAGTCAATATTTTAAAGTAAAGGCCTTTTCCCAAAGTTCATTTGAGCAATACTCGAATTGGCCCATCTTTACATGTCCCTACTCCTTCAAACGGCTCTGCACCAAGTCCCTTTGTCAAACCGACTTCTCATCTCACTTTCCATTGTTCTCTTGGCCCTCAGCCAATCAGACCCCCGCAGCTCTCCTCGGCGTCCGCGCTTTGGTCGTGAGAATCTGTGCTCTAACATAAAAAGGCCCCTCAATCCTCAGTACAGCTCACAGATCTCTCAAGCTAGAAGGGTCACGTCAGTCGGGAGTGGAAACGTCACGTCCGTAGGATGCCATGACGGGCAAAATGGTAGTGGTTCGTATGTTGTAGTTTAGCTTTTGAAAGTTTGATTTAGGACCCCTTATTCTAAATTCATAGTTTAAATTCGTAAACTTAACTTCTAGCTTAGAGAAAATTATGGAGGTGATGCCATAATAGGCATATTTGGTCCCCCACCCCCATAACGTCAGAGTGGTTCTCTTACTAAAAACCAACTTTTTCTAGTTTATTTTAAATGGATTTTTAACTTGAACTGACGGTTTGATCTTTGTGGAAGTCGAAAGAAACATACTGATGCCTAAGTATAAAATTGCCGGGGTTTTTATTTCTTAAAACAGTTTCTGCGGGAACTAAGGGAGGTTGATATTTTGTACTTGGAAAACTTAGAAACATAACTGTGGACGGTTGATCGTGTATGAAACATACTGTCAGATAGACTGTAATCAGTTGCGGCTGTCCAGTCTTGCGGGTGTCTCCGGGAGCACTCAGTATTACTTTTGCTAATGTGAAAATTTGATCTTGATTCCAAACACAAGTGTTGTTGGTCTGAAAAATGTGAATTACTAAACTGTAAATTCAACTTGTTTCTTTAAATAATTTATTTGAAAAGCTTCCGAAGCAAACTTCAATGTAAAGTGTTCTTTCATTCTCTGTTGTTAAAATAAAACTAGGAGTTTTAAACTTCAGTTCGTTTGCTAACTTGATTAAATATGAGGGTGATGCAGATAAAATCGAAAGGGTATAACGACGTGCTACCAAAGTCGTCAACGGACTCCGCGACTTACCTTACACAGAGCGCCTGAAGGTATTACGACTACCAACTCTGCTTTACCGGAGATCAAGAGGGGACTTGATCTTTACCTATAAGTGCTTACGTGATTCAAGCAACATCGCAGCAACCTGGTTCACACTCAGTGAGGGCCAACCCACCAGGAACAACGGGAAAAAGCTTTTCCAGCGGCGATGTAACTCGCGGGTGCGTCAATTCTCCCTACCATTCCAGGTTTGTTCCCTATGGAACAGACTCCCTGCTGATGTTGTACAGGCACCTTCTGTCCTATGCTTCAAAAGACGCCTAGACGCCTACTTGCCTACTTGCCTGGTGTCTTAGACCCGTACCACTACAAGAACTGGTAAACTCCTTCCCAACGCCAAAAGCTATTGAGCTTCCTGTTGGTGTAGATTCGTGTTCAAGTTCAAGTTGATTAATTGTTTGAGTGTAAAATAACTATGTAGCCCATTTGTAATTTTAGCTTGTATAAACAGTTAAATTCCACCATTGGTGGCAGTGATTACCAACAGTATTACGGTTAGGCCCCTTTAGTTAGGACCCGACGCTCCATCCCCCATGCTGGGACGTAGCCCACGCTGTGCTTACGCGGTAAAAGTCGTTATGATCACCGCTGAACCTTAGACTGAAACTCCATGTACACCAGGGAAACCGGGGGCGTTACAAACACCTAAGCCGTCTTAGCGTCCGCCGTTACACTAGCAACGAAGTAGGCTAGCCGTAAGATGTTGACGCCAGTCATCTGCTCGCTGTAACTTGTACTTACAGCTGCAACCTGGTGTTGGATTCTGAAGATTATCAGGTGAGGCATCCCTGGTTGGCTAAAGCAGCGGCATAGCAACAGAGCTTCTTCGTGATTGGCCTGTTGAGCGGCGCTTAGTGTCGGAAGTTGAAGAAATCGCCTGATTTCCAGGTTTCTGACTAATCATAATCTCGTCCTTTTCCATCTTCACATCTCGTAGAGTGGTGAGCAGATCTTCGGTATGTTTTAATCTGGAGGGATTTTTCACGTACTTCACGAGTCTCTCAGCCATCAACCAATCAAGCTGCTGTGCCGGGCCACCCTTAGCAGACGTTATGAGTCTTAGTGGCATACCCTTTTTATGTACTTTCACTTGTGGAAAGTTCACAGGAAGGTGTTGTGGCAGATTTGGCCTAAGTTTTTCCTCCTCGTTCTTATCAATAAAACCCTCTCTCCTTAGTCTGTCTAGACTAAAGACGAGATCACTCACTGGTCTATTCCCCAAGTTTGGTTCGGTTTCCTCATATAACCTTGACTTTCTAATGTCCTCAAGCACCATCCTGTCATGTTCACTGGAATCCAATACTACTGTCATGTTCGCCTTGTCCGCTTTGCAAATCGTTAGCTGTGTGTTATTCTTCAGACTTCTCAATGCCTCCAACTTCTTCTTGGAAAAATTCACTTTTACTCGAGGGGACTTCTCTAGTATCTTTTGCTGTAGTTTGAGGCGCGCAACAGCCCCGAATGTGTACCCGTCTAGCAACAGTTGAACCTCTGTTGCAAGGTTTGCCATTGCATCCACATCTACTTGCCGCGTAATAGGCACAAACTTAAAATCTCTCTCCAAAGCACTTAATTTGTGCTGGGAAAGCTCTACTCTTGAAAGATTTTCCACAAATGGTCTCTTTCTCATCCAAGTAATTCAAATTCCCCCTCCTCACTCCCCTCTCATGCGAGCATTGAGCAGACGACACGTGAGAAGTGCAGTGGGCAACGGTTTCCACGCATTTTCAAAAACACTAGCACTCGTGGCAATGTAAAACAGAAGCAAGCACAAGAAAGGAAGCCTGAAGAAGATAGGAGAGACCAAAATTAACACCACTCGGACTATTAGGCCTATCGTATTTAGGCCTTTAGGAGTGTTTTTGTTTTTGAATTTGAGCGTTACAATTGTGATCGATTGGTTATTAAATATCTCAATAACTTTAGCGGATGTCGTACTTTTCATTTTGCTATGTGCATCCACGATTATTAGAAACATGTTGTTATCCAACGGTCCAAGGAAATCAGCCTGAAAACGAGCATTAGGTTTAGTTGGATACTCCCAGGTGTGCTTGGGACCTGCAGTTTGAGTGTCCATAAATTCTTGACAATTAATGCATGATTTCACTTTAATCTCAATATCCGCGTCAATTGACGGCCACCACACCTTAGAACTTGCCAAGCCTTTTAATTTAACGATACCAAGGTGTGAGCTGTGTAAAATCACTTAAGATTTGGTTTTGCAAAGCTGAAGGCACAACGATTCTATACCCCCAAAACAAAGTATCAGACTCGATGGAGATTTCATTGCGACGTGTTAAATACGGAGTCATGTCCAGATTATCGCAGACAGCAGGCCACCCATGATTTACGTATCTGTAAACCTTCGAAAGAAGCTTGTCATTTCGACTTTCAAGAACCACTGTTTCGTTTAAAACAGGCAAATTTGCGATTGTTTCTGCGGCCAAAACGTTATACTGGGCTTCTGCTTCCTCAAACTCCTCAGTGTTAGGGAGTGGGAGCCTAGAGAGAGCATCGGCTGTTAAATTTTGTTTTCCGGGAATGTGTTCAAAATCATACGAGTAAGCATTGAGCATAACTGCCCATCGTTGAACCTGAGCTGCTGCCATATGCGGTATTCCTTTCTTAGGGCCATAAATCCACACTAAAGCTTTTTGGTCAGACTGAAGTGTGAACTTCTGACCATAGACATATTCATGAAAGTGTTTTCACTCCCCACGCCACGCTGAGTGCTTCCCGATCGAAATGACTATACACAGCTAGCTTTGGTTAGCTTACGTGAAGCAAAAGCTATTAGTCACGATTCCCCATTTGGCTAGATATGCATAAGGCACGCACCAATTCCATAGGGCAAGCCGTCACAGACTAGTGTTAGTATTAATTTAGGATCATAATAGACCAGAACGTTTGATTTAAGAAAAAGTTCTTTAACTTTGTTGACTCCCTTTTACAGTTTGTTCTCTAGGCCCGTTTAACTTACGGCTCAACAGCCGGGTAACTGGAGACAAAATGTGAGCTTGGTATTGTAAATATTTAGAGTAATGTTTAATGAACCCTAGAAAGCTTTGTAGCTCTTGAATACAAGTAGGGTTCGGAGCCTTAGTGGCAGCTTCGATAACCTCAGGAAGTGTGTGCAGCCCTTCAACATTAATCATGTGGTCTAGATATTTGAGTTCTGGGCACGACAGTTTGCACTTATCGATACTTAATCTTGCCCCTGCATCCTGCAAAGCAGTTAGAAGTTGATCTAACGATTCGTCATGCTTAGACCCTTTCCCACTTAAGAGGATGTCGTCGTAAAAGGGAAGACATTTTGGAATCTTGCTAGTGATGTTTGTCATGACCCTCTGGAAAATTTCAGGACTAGATGCTAAACCTAGAGGTACACACAACCAGCTAAACAGACCCAATGGCATATTTATCATTAGGGCTGCTTGCTACTCAGGATCTAATTTGATCTGCAGAAAAGCATCTTTAAGATTGATTAAGCTAAAAGTGTCACTCCCAGCTAATTCGCTGAAAAGTTCTGCAGCTGTGGGAACCGGATAATGGTCCACCTCTAATTGTGGATTAACTGTTGTTTTGTAATCACCAATAATTTTAATGTTGCTATTAGCCTTATGAACGATCACGATCGGTGTCGATCATTCTGAGGTTTCCACAGGTTCCAGAATGTTTACGCTAACCAGGCGTCTAATTTCCTGGTTGACCTTCTCTTCAAGCGCCAACGGAACGGGTCTGACACAACAGTACACAAGTTTTGCATCCTGTTTAAGTTGGATTTTTGCCTTATACCCTTTAAACTTTCCCATGTCAGGACTGAAAAGTTCAGGGAAACCCTTAAATATTTCGTTAGTGTCAACAGGTGGAATTTTGGCTTTAACACTTTTGACACGTTTTACTTTTGTTTGTAAGTCATAAAACGGATAATATTCAACCCTGAGCCAATCTTTGCCCAGTAAAGCTGGTTTATACTTTGTAGAAACTAAAGCCTCTAAGTTTTCTACTTGACCCTTAATTTTGACTGTAAGGCTAACTGTGTATATCGTCTTCTCGATTCCTTCGGTGTAAGTGAATGGAATATGGACTTAATTTCAAGGGACAATTTGAAAAATATTTCCTATGCCATTCAATGGGAATGATTGAAGCGTCAGCCCCGGAATCAAGTTCCATAGGAAGCTCAATTCCATTTAGGCAGACTGGTAAAACCCATTTGTGGATTTTCATGGAATTCACGACAATTATGATTTTATTTGTTGCCAGGGGAATTGAAATTTGGTTCGCAACTTCACTTATGCCAACATTGTTGTTGTTACTGCAGTAATCATCCTCCGACTCGTACTCACTACCTGTCCCCACTTCCGAATTGCTTGCTTCAGTTTCGGATTCTCTTTCTGATTCACGGACTACAGTATGAACTTTTGTACAGTAACTGTACTTTTGTTTGCTTTTAGGCTTAGCCTTAAAACTTGCACTCTTGCTAGTTTTAGAGTGTTCAGTAGCTTTAAATGGTTTTAAACTGCTACTATTTTTGCGACAGACTGCCTTTAAATGTCCGACCATGTGACAGCGGCCACAGATGTAATTTTTATATTTACAGCATGTTTTTACGTGTCCGGATTTTCCGCAACAGAAGCATACTAAATCCTTGGAAGATTTATGTCTAAATTGGGCCTTTTTAGTTTGTTGAGCCACGTAGTTTGTAGGACGCATTTCAGCTTGGTCATGCTCGGCCGACTCAAGCAATAACGCTAACGAGGTTGTTGCTTGAAGATCTAAAGTTTTGCTTAAGCATCTCGCGCTGAATTCATTTTGAGCGTACCCCGCCCACCAGATGGTTCCGGATTATTTCGTTATTGATTTCTGTAATTTTATCAAAATCGCAATATTTCGTAAGAAGCTTTAAAGCAGAAATATACTCGCTTATGCTCTCTTCTGGTTTCTGAGATCTTCTGAAAAATGTAACTTTTTGTGAAACTACTGATGGTAAAGGTTCCACATCATCAAGAATGGCTTTGATTAAATCAGCATAGGAAAATGATTCAGGCAGCTCTGGTGAAATTATATTTAAAATCCTGTCAAACATCTTATGACCCACGGAGGCCATTAAAGAGTCAATTTGTTCAGTTGCAAGAATTTTCTTAGCTTTAAAGTAGTAGCTAATCCTGTTGGTATACTTTTCCCAAGTATCATTATCAGAATCAAATTCCGAATACAAAGCTGCAGACTTGGATGCCATGTTTGAATCGGTATCCGAACTAGAATTAACGTTTAAATTTAAATTTACACTAGAATTTACACTAGCTTTTCACACTAGCGCTAGCGCTCACGACTGTGCTCTGAAAACCACTGACTAACAGTGTTAACAGGTACAAATAAATTATGTACACTCGTTGTAGGCTTTCCTTCAGTTTCTACAGCTTTCAAATCTGTCTTAGGCACACAGCGTACACTCAAAATTAAATTAACGTAATAATTCAATTACAATTCCTGTTAACTAACGTTAAGCTAGAAGCAACTCCAGACTACCTGTTGTTGTTTAACAACTAAACCAAAGAAACAAAATTGTAGCCTACCTAGTTTTTTTTTAATTTAACACTCAGAAATAAATGCAAATTGGGTAGGCTTTTAAAGTTATACGTTTCCGAAATGTTTTACAAACGGCACTATTGGCCTAAGTTTACAGCACCGACCAAATTTCATCGTTTTATAAAATTAATGCTACGATGAAAAAATGAACACTGGCACAACCAGCCCGGATAGAAGCACAGCACTATCAAATTTGCGAGAGTTAATTAGATTGCATTTTTATCACGACTTCAATCTTATAGTATCAGATTGTGTGGCACGCCAGCGCTTTGCACCAGGCTACATCCCTTGTAAAAATTAACTATCACACACACACACACAAGTTCTAACTCCCAAGTGCACTTTAGAAAAAACTAAGCTCAACTGATAGTTTCTACTGAGCCCTAAATTCATTGGCAAATGAATAAAATTGCTAACTTACCACAAATTAGGAGCACTTTCCGTGGTTTTCAGAAGTCTATCAAGCTAATTTTAAATTTAAAGTAGAACGTGTAGCTTCCCTTCGTCGCTGTCTGTGATGTACTTGGCAGCATACATCTATGGGTTCTACTACACACTACTATTGACTATGGAAGAGAACTTACTCGGCTGTAGGTTAACACAATAAGGACCTTTAATTAGAGTGACATGGCTTCTTATAACATTTTACAGTCACGTGACACAGTGTATCACATGTGTCTATGGAACATAAATGGTTACAATATACACTCCTAGTCTATGGCAGTATGAGATGTTATAGCTATGAGTGATGACAGTGAGGAAATAAAATGGCTACCTTGTAGTGCGTGTATGACGACACCACACATATCTTGATATTTTAAATATGGATGAAAAATCCCTTGAAAGCTTGGCAACTTCATTTGAGTAAGTCATGATTTTATTTTATGATTTACATAAAATTGTGTGTGTAATTTTGCATGAAATTGATTGCACAGCTTGGCAGCTTTCGCACATTTTTCTGGTGCGCTAACTTCTGATTGCAGGTATTTTTGCTACGAGTCTAGGACCCCTAGTAAAAATCTCCCCAGTGAGTGCGTTGTGACGTACTCGGGGAGTAGACGATTGAATTCAAGAATAATCTCAAAGCCAATTTACACCTTACCGCATAGCTAGGGGGCTCAATGTAATCGCAGCCATTATGCTATATTTCGAGCTAGGGGTCTATGCACTGAGAACACAGCTTAGGCATAAAACACAAGGTTAGAAGTTTGGTCTTATCCTGCGCTGAGTTCAGGGAGACAACCTTTCGAGTTAGTCTGCCCCACACCAAGTGCCTTACCGTTGTCCAGACCCTTGTCTTTATACGGGGGGGGGGGGGGGGGGGTAGCAAAAAAAATAACCGGAGGGTTTACGTTTTGCAACCCCTGATAGGTAGGAGGTTGTTCTAACTGGTTTGAACAGGAGGATTGACTGGTTACCCGGCTGTCGGCGCTCGGTCAAGTTCCGGTTTAGACGGAAGTTGACAGGACGCCAAGCAGCTTATGTAACTACAAGGTGCACCCTGAGCGTTTATTCATGGTGCGCATTGCTATTTGTAAATATCGCGTTACATCTCCCCCCCCCCCCTAAGTTTTTGCTTAGGGCAAAGGGAGACCTACCTAGGTGCGTTAACACGAAAAAAAAACAGGAAAATCAGAACTTTTTCGATCCCCGGCTTCGTTTTCTACCTTTTTCTCAGGTTGTATGAATGAGTGGGGTTGTAGCAGTTTACTGATTCCATTGCTTGTGTCCTTGGAATAGCTTTCTTTTTTGAGGGTGTGGGCACAACTGGTAGGGGTGTGCCCTCCGGAGAAAAGTAAGGCTTGAGCTGTGAAATGTTGAGAGGGCCGATTTCTCTCCCATCTCGAACGTCACGTAGCATGAACGTTTTTCCGGATTTTTGTGCCGAAATAACGAACGGCCCAGTCCATTTTGGCGCGAGAGCCGAAGTTACTCCACGTGCCATGTTATTGTGTGTGTGTGTGTGTGTGTGTGTGTGTGTGTGTGGGTGTGTGTGTGTGTGTGTGTGTGTGTGCGCGAGGATCAGTACTTAGGTTGACATCAAGTACACAAAAACATCGACTAAAGGTGACAAAAAAAATAGGGCGACGAAACACGCGTCACCCTAATTTTCCCATGATTTTGAGAGCCTCAAAAAGCAGTAAAAACGTTAAAAATTAGGAAACCAATAATTTCTAATGGCATATACATCTTTCTAGCTAAGATCTGTGCAAAAATTTCGTGAATGTTACGTCTCGTTTTGCTTCAAAAAAATAAATACCAACCCAGGGACTGCAGAGGGCGTGTATTACAAAAAAATAAAAAGCCTACTTGTGGCGACATTTCGATTTCTGGTGATTATTTCGTTTTAAATGCGTGTTTTCTGTACGAATTGCTGTAAATCTCATTTAACAATGATCTTTTCTGACATGAAGAAAAAAATTCCCTTCTAAAACCTTATTTAATTAGTAAACACACCGAGTCAGCTGTGGCCAGACAGAAGCGGCCGTTTGCAGCCTCTGCGCATGCGCTGACTGTTGTCTTTCGTGGCTAGCCTTTGGCCGAGCCACATCGCACGAGCAGAAAGCGGCGAACCTGCAAGAATGACGAAGGATTTACGCTGTTTTAAAGCTATTGCGAATGCAAACAATTCCATTAAAATGTGTACGTTCACCCGTCACAAGCTAAAAGCTGTGTCAAACTTAGAAAACAATTAGGCCTAACACCAATATCGAAACTAAGGTAATGTTTGAGCTACAGTGTGATATTCTCGTAAATGTTGAAAAGTGAATGATTGCGATAGCAACGGTATAAATAGTCGTAATACACCTAAATAATATTCGGATGCAGTTGTTCACTACCGTGTTGTGATACAAAGCACATTAGCAATATAGGCTACATAAAGGAGAGCATTAAGGCAGGGCCGACTAAAACCTTAAAGGACATGAGAACGAATATCGTCACCAAAGAACATCCCCTCCACAGCACGTCCTAGCAAAAGGGGTTTAAGACTTACAACCTTCCTTCACATAATGTAAAATATGCTCAAATCCACTAATCCACTTTGCAGCTAACCCCCCCCCCACCCCAATCCACAACCAATTTTCATCACATCGCTACCTGAAAAGCCAGAAAGGGGAAGTTTTATTTTCATTTTTCTATTCCGGCCGCTTCCACTTCCTTATTTTTCTTCCCCTTTCGGCGTAATAAATTCCACTTACTATTGACGAATCTCTTGCATGCCTTTGCATTGAATCTGACTGGAACCACGAAGGCTTATCACTCGTCCAAACTGTAGAGAGCGTATCACAAAATATACGGCCTCACCAAGCCGTTGGCACATACTCCTGTGTAGTATTTCTAAACGTAGAACGCATATCACAAAATATACGGCTTCACCAAGCCGTTGGCACATACTCCTGTGTAGTATTTCTAAACGAAACATTAGTAATTTACAACTAGACACGAAAATACATGCAGCCCGCGAAAGACAGACAGGAAGTGACAAAAACGCGCCAGAAAATGTTTGTTGTGGTCAAACACGCCTCACTTGTCACCCTAAGATGCTATTTGATTGTACTTTAGTCTGTGTCGCCCTAAGCATCAATCCTGACACATCTGCAGCCATAATTAGCTCACACGTACTTGGAATCGTCAGTTCATTCATTCGCACAGGCACAAAAATAGCAGCAGCGTCGTGTTGCTTATAAAACTACCATTTTAAATGGAAGTATTATGGATAATGAAAAACATAGGACTAACATGCTTTCATCAAGAAATCAGCCTTAATCCGAAGGTCGACACAGTCAGAAGGATTTTTTTAACACGTTTTGTTGCCTTAATGCTCCATCTAGACACACGCTAGTGTGTTGCGCCAAGTTAGGCAACAAACATCACAACAAACATCGCATCAATTCAATTGTCGAGGTTGTAACCATTGTAGCGCGACGCATAGCGTCAGTGTCTTATATCTTCAAGCATAGTTGGGCACATTTCCGGTAGCCTACTTGGGGGAAAATAATGATGCGGTACGAAAGCTTAAATTGTGTTGAAATCGAGAGCAATGACCCACCTTACAAAAATTAACTCGTGTATGAATGCCAGCTAAGCTGCTTTCAATGCAAAATCTGATCCTCAATAACGTTGCAAATATGTTACTACTAGTTACTACCTAGCTAATCCGCTCCTAGCTAATCCGCTCATCCCCATGTTAAATCCCATAGGGTGATTATCGATTCCAAGATAACGGGGAGGCTTCCAGCTATGGAACTGGACGAATGGGTGCAGTACAAGACGAACTGCGTACCTTTTATGGTTTGGAGCATGGGAGCGTAACGGGAATGGCATGGGAGGGCGCGTAAGTACGAAAATATTGGTATAACCATTGTTAGTATTAATGGGAGAATGTAAATAGCCTGTTCCAACTGATGATCCTGGAACGTTGGGGGGGGGGGGAGATGGTAACCAA
The DNA here is from genome assembly GCA_023313725.1 of Lithobius niger. Lineage (NCBI taxonomy): Eukaryota > Metazoa > Arthropoda > Chilopoda > Lithobiomorpha > Lithobiidae > Lithobius > Lithobius niger. The sequence goes on from JAHWFP010009896.1 coordinate 21,482, forward strand.
CTGG